>CM043016.1:62251610-62315245 GCA_023690525.1 Holotrichia oblita | reverse complement strand
ACTAGAAATGCTCTTTTTCCCTCCTTCTCAAAGGAAGCAAATTAGATCTAAGCAATAATCCACTTAAATCCATGCCGGCATATGGATACTTGGCGTGAACTAACAGCATCAATGATAAGTGGACGCTGGAGACCTGCAAACCATTAGAACGATCATGAAAATGATGAAAATTCTCAACAATACAATAACATCTTAAGGTTTGCCGAAATTTTTTTATTTATTTGCTGTTACGATTAATTTCCGCTTTTACTTAATAATGAATTTAATTTTGACCAGACCTGTATCTGTGGTCTTCGCTTGGTACATTTTATGACTGCGAATCTATTCGATACTGTTCGGTTTCCTTTTTCTAGTTTATAATGCTGTATTTAGCTTCTTTTCGATGGAGTCGTTTACAACTTACTTCCTTAGTTTTTGAATTTTTTCAATTCGTACACATAGACATCGGATTGATTTCCAATATTCTACGGGAAACACTTTACTTTATATGGCATTGTATGTATATTTTTATTACAGATTTTTGAAATGGCATTAATTTTGTTTTAAATGTTACTCGTTTCACGAAAGCCGTTTCAATGATGACGAAGAGGTCAGGTGTTGGACACATTTTGCAGTCAAACAGAAGGAATAGTTTGTTAGAAGTCAGGGGGAAACTGTATTGCAAATGAACTTTAATTTCTTGTATAAATACCCGATGTATCTTGGAGCTGTTTTGATTTACCCATACAAACAGTGCCGCCTCTGAAAGGGTGAACTTCTTGTACTGATGCCGGTGTCAGTAAACAGTACCAACTTCCACTCTTCTGTTCAATTGACACGCTATCTTGCCCATTCTAATCTTTATCACCTATGTTCCCGAGTCAATGGTACACCTCTAAAAAGTCGTTTAGAACGTAAATTTACATCCCATAAACGTCTTTTGACGGCTTCGGTTGATATTGATGATCCTGTAGCTTCCTGTGGTGTTCGACATGCAGAAATGATGACATATCGGTCTTCAGCAGTGGTAGTTATTGATGGGCGCCCTAATCTGAGACTTTTTCTTAAACAGATCCAGTTTCTTGAAAACGGTAAAAAAAGTCTAGAAATGACACTTTGGCTAACTTTAAAAAAAGTTGCTACGTCACTTTGTCGTTGATCACTCTGTAACAAATAATCGCGCTATTTGCTTCGTCCAGATGTTAATTTACGTCTAGGCATTGGGAATTAGCAACGAACAAAATTTTGTTACCGAATTTGCACAATAAGTCTACAAATTGACAAGTAAACCAAACAACCCATTTATTCCTTAGAACGTGTTTTAACGAGAAGAACTTTCCACAGGTCTGGTTCTGGTGTTTTCACACATGCTTTGGTAAACAGAAATTCGTATTAAGTGAGCATGCAGATAGCTTTAGTTATACTGAAGCATACAAAAATGCAAACACAACCTTTCTTAATAGTCTACTTGCTCTACAGTTTCAGCATTTTGAAAATCGTTTTTCGATATTTCTTATCATGAACGTTTTATGTTAAATATATGTTAAGTAGTAGTAGTTATAAGTAATAATAGTATTACCAACATCTAAAAAGCTTACGATTCAAAAATAAATCAACAAATGTCTGAATTAGTTTCAGTATTTGAACTTTTCATTGTTTTGTATTGTAGTGATAGCGTTCAAAAGTTAGTATGCAAGGAAGTACTTTATGATAGCATTGTGTATATAAAATCTACACATCGCGAAATAAGCTGTGCATTTGTTTAAATTTCACGGTACGTTAATCAAGTGATACGAAAACCAAACTGGCTCTTATTGTCTTAATACAAGATAATCTTCGAATTCATTTTTTAATTTGGAGAAATATTTTGTGGTGATTATCGAAGAATTTAGTCTCTATTCTATGACAGATACATACATACTTGTCAGGTATTTCGAAACATTGTAAGTACAAAACATAGATAGCATAGTTTTGTTTAGCTGTAAGAAAATTATTACCAATCTTATTCTACATAGATATACATATGTATACATAGCATATGTTATAGATAAGTTACATGTTGTGATAACTTTAGGGAATTAAATTACCACATTTGATATAGATAAAAAGTGATATTAATGACATAGTTTTTTAATTCAATTATAAGTGTACAATACTCCAAGTAATGTAAGAGACAAACGTTATTTGAAGGTTTATAAAGAATCTTTATGAAACACTTTCGAATTACGTCAATTTTTAATGGTTATTTAATACCTTTTCAGTGTTTCACTTCGATGGCATCATCAGATATTTGATACAACGCTACTTTTTGAAATATGTTTCACATCATGTAGCTTCGTGATAATTCATAGAGAAACGGTACTTCTTAGCTTTTATTATTTAATCTTGCAAAGTTAGATAATGTTAACGCAAAAAAAAATATTTCACTAGAAAATGGTTCTGTTAAAGACAAATTTACAAAAATTTTAAATTGAAGTTTCATTGATACATGCAGACAGTTCTTTTAGCAAACTTTAAACTTTAAGATTGTTGCTGTTATTAAGTTCAGACCTTGTATTTATTGAGTAGGTCCACAAATTACATTATACCATTAAATTAAGAGCATCATTGTTGCTCTAGAATCGTTCTTAATATGTGTGTTTCCGTAATTGTGGAATGTAGATGCGCAAACGTAAATATAATCCAACATTGGTATAGAAAAGGTATTATCTCACTTTTATTATGCGTGGTATACAGATCATATTTTTCATCAACATACATACCTACGTAGACAGTGAGAGGTTAAATTCAACCAATCAATGTTTTTTTCTTGTAAAATTACTGAGATACGCGGATTTTTTTACTGTTATTGCAGCACAGATTTAGATTGTTTAATTTTTGTTTTAAAAGGGACATTTTCTTTTAGCAGATTGAAGAACTAAATCTTACTGTTATAAAACCAAAATTATGGTTCTCAGAAAACAAAATTGCAAAATGAAACGTTCAAATTCTGCAGTCCTTTGACAATAAGCACACCTGTGGACACATTACTCATATATGAAGGGTATTTACGTCAAAATCTGAGCTTCCTCTGCGGATATTGTTTTTTTTTATTATATGGAATATTGAGTGTAATTTATCTAAACAAACAATCAAGTTCTGTTGATGTTATAGTAACTGTCCATCTATTACTAAACATCGCAGACAACAGCGTCAACTGTACTTTGAAGCAGCGCATTTGCACAGATTTAGTGCACAATTTGGTCAAAATACATACACTTAAGTTGCAGGTGTTTGAGTATATTGCGCGGTATAGAAATTACCGCAAAAGTGCAGGTAATGATCCATGTAACAGAAGTCGCTCCAGGCGTTATTCAACGTGGCGAATTACTGTATTTGGAAAAGTGGCCACTAGAAAAAATTATTGGCCACATTTCATCTCAGCTATATGTATAATCGTTTCAACGAAGAAGAACGATGAAAAAACATCTAATTGATGCCGTCTGTTGGCAAGATTTTTACAATCATGTGCAGTGAATATTATTGTAGCATGCTTAACAAAGATCGTCAAGTAATTCGAAGGAAACGAAAATGGATCGCAAACAATTTCAGAAACGAGGTACACTTAAAAATGTGTTCTGAGATTCCAAACTTTGGTTCAAAGATGCAATCAGTGTGAAAATCTTAATGTATATACACATACATATAAAAACTGGTTTTATATATTTAGCTGGTTTACACAGCTTGGACGTCAATCCTCCTCTAATTTGCAGAAATGATTGTATTCCTTCCTTCCGTCCTTACCTTTAAGCAACACTTTTCTAGAACGTGGATTCGTAAAATATGACCCAGAAGGTGTCTCCAGGTCCTACATGTTTCACCTCTTCATTTATGGACGGATACTAAGTGGGCACTGATAATGGTTTTCTACCTGACAGTTAATGACAATGCTAACACCGTAGACAAAGTGGGTGCCACGTTATCCTGGTTGTCATTAAAAGGATTATAATATTGTAAAGTAGATTTTCTAAAATTACCAATTTACCTTTTAGCATTTATACAGAAAAGTACAGATAAGAAGGCTTTCATTTTGGACCAGGAAATGGCAGTAAACATCTTAGATCAATATTATTGATATTATAAACGCAAAAAGTATTGCTTATTTGGTACTGGATTAAATGTAACGCTTCTACTGATTTTTTATTTCTACCGATTAGATATACGAGGGAGCGTTTTTATATTCGTGGAATGAGCGGGTTGTAGGGGGGTGATTAGGCGCATTGGGGGCGTGGCCTGTGCAGCGACTCATAATTAGTATAAATACGAAGTTTCATTGTTATTAGACAGTTAGTCTTTGAGCTATCGTCAACCAAATAACATAATCAGGAGTGAAAAGTGAAATATGGAAAAAATCGAATATCGTGTCATTATAAAGTTCCTTACCAGGCAAGGAAAATCAGTCGCGATCATAATGAATGAGATGTCATTTGTTTACGGCGACTCTTGTCCAGGAAAAACCATGGTGTACAAGTGGCATAGTTTATTTAAACAAGGAAGGGAATCCCTTGAAGACGACCCGAGCTGGGAAACTCATGGCAACGGTATTTTGGGACTCGGAAGGAATATTGTTGATTGATTATAAAGATAAAGGTGTTTCTATAATCGGAGAATATTACGCTTCATTATTAGAGCGACTAAAAGAAGCCATTAAAGAGAAAAGACGGGGAAAATTGACGAAAGGTGTGCTGCTTTTGCACGACAACGCGCCGTCCACAAGAGCCGCGTTGCGTTAGCTGCCCTGCATAAGGTGGGCTTCGAAATTGTGAATCACCCACCCTACAGCCCAGACCCTAGCCCCGAGTGATTATTACGTGTTTCCGAAAATGAAAGAAGAGCTGCGGGGTAAAAAATTTACTGCCGATGATGAAGTCAAGGAGGCAGTTTCGGCGTATTTTACAGGATAAAGAGAAATCATTTTTTATGAGGGTATAAATAAATTAATTGAAAGATGTGAAAAATGTGTCCGTCTTGCAGGTGAATATATTGAAAAAGAAAAATAATTCGTTTTTTATTTCCACCCCTTATCCCCCATTCCGCGAATATAAAAACGCTCCCTCGTATGTATGTCCTTGCAGAAACCTTTTTAGGAAAACCTGTATCTGATTATTTATTCCACAATATTCGGTCATTACTTGCACATTATTTTAACATTTATCAGTAAGTACAACTGCTTTTATTTGATTATTTCTAGGTTTTCAGTAGTAATAAGTAATAATCTTTTCTTCTGTCCTCTTCGAGAATATCTAAAATATACAGGGTGCCCTATTAAAAAATGTATTTTTGTGATGTGCATAATGTTGCATACAAGAGAAATGTGTTTACAGCTTGCTTATTGTGGCAGAGCTGTAGAGTGCGAGTTTAAATTTATGATTTTAATGAATTATGCTGCAATTTTATTTGTTGAGAACCATAATTTTTGGGTTTATACGTAATTTCATTCTAAAATTTTTATGAAGAGTAGTATCAATACGTAGATATTGAAAATTTAGCAATTAAATGAAAACTAAATGAATAAAAAAAATTGTGATACCAGTTAGACAAATGTCGATTACTGAAACAAATTGGATTAGGCTGTGTGATTAATTTGGATTTATGGAATTTGTTCCCTAATTTAGCCACACGCTGTATATTTTTGTAGCTCGTAGTATGTATATGTTTTGTTTTTCAGATTATTTGAATACAGAGTTTCCCAAACTTAATGACTGGGTTCTTTTTGTTGCATATTACTCAATCTATGATAATATAACATTTGTAAAAATAAGTGAAATGTAGTAGGTGTCGGTTATTATGATCATGTTTTAGTTATGTTGTTTTATATAATTATCAATACTTGCAGTGAGTTTAATGATCACTCTGAAAATAAATTAGTATTGAGTCAATTTAAATAAAGCTACTCAATAATAAATACTTCACTTGTTGTGAATATGATAGTGACAACACAGAAGCAATCTTTTGAAAATAGTAAATATTCATAGATAAAAAGAAATATGTAGGTGTTCTATTTAGAGAAAAGCATGTATGTATATATCAAATTATTATGGCACAAAAATTTCAATTTTTATTTCAAAGCTATAAATATCTTAGCATTTTCAATATGACATTTTTCCTTCCGAGATAACAAACCTGTTAAAAAATTTATAGTGTCATAAATTCCTGATCGTATAATCATGGAAATTCTTGACAAGTAGATTGTAAATTTCTTTACTTAGCGCTTCTTTTAACATAATCGATATCTAAATTTCCGTAGCTACCTTACCTAAATATGCGGGCTTATGTTATATTTGGTTCCTTCAAAATTTACAATCTTTCCCGACAAATTGTTGGAATCAATTTGCTTCTTTCAAATGGAATAGTTATTTATTTTATTGGCCATTTTGTTTGACACATATAAACTAATTTTAGATTTGTGATGTACAGTCATGGCCAAATGTACTACAAGCGTTAAAAAATGGTGTAAATTTAATATTTTTTGACATTTAAATGTCAAATCATTTTAATTTTAAAACGTCAATTAAAATATTTTTACAATAGCATAGTAGCTGATAAGGTTCATGTATTAATTCATTTACAAAAGTGCCGTTAAACAAAACCACCGTGATGAAGGCCAAGAAACAATAATAAAGTTAATATGTTCAGGTATGATTTGACATTTTATTTTTATGACAAGTAGCTTAAGCTAAGGTCGTCTTACAATAATAAAAATTTCAAATTTTTGACATATATGAAATTTAAGGTTACATTTATCTGGCCACGACTGTACATAGATACAATAATAATTATTTTGACGTTCAGGGATTGATTTTAAAATACATTAAAAAGTCAGGTTTTTTTTTGGACTTTCATCAGAAAAGTGGTGGTATGGTATCGGTATGTCATATTTAGTTCTGTCCAATAGGATACCCAATCTACAATAAGCATATTAACAAATTTAATTACATTGTTCTGGGTATTACGGTCTTTTCTTTAATTATACAATAAAACGTATTGTTCGGAGGACCTTTTATTTAATGACGTTTTGGAAATGATTCTGTTAATTTTCAAGATCAGTAAATTTCACAATATGTCTATTGACAACCAAGAGTAATAGTTACATTACATTGCAACGAATTTCAATTGTCGAAAATAAAATCAAACATTTTTGATGAGTTCATCGCCCAATATGGAACAGTAATCAAGAATATTGTTCACAAGTGTGGGTAACTCGGAAAGTGTGGGTAAACGGAATTAAAATCTGCAAATTTTTTTTCATGAATACAACTTAAATCCACGACTATCAAAGTCAATGAAATCTTCTCTTCCCTAATTTTGTAAGACATCTGTAATTGTTTCGGTCTTTCATTGAGAACAATTCATTTTACTCCAAAAATCGTGTCAGTATTTTTCACTTCGTGAAACATCTTACTTCACTGGGCCTTAAGGGTGTTTCCTTTTTATTTCATTGTTGTAACAAAAACTGTAAGTTTGCTGCTCTCATCTTTATTTTTTGTGGTGGGTGCTTAGTTGCAGTGACTCCGTAAACTGTATCGCTTGTCTGGCTATCACTGCAACTCTCGCGGTGTAGTTTTTGTGTGTGTATGTTGTGTTCAATTGGCTTTGTGACAGCATCATATCGCCTTTTATGATGCCGCGCTGTTAATCACTTTGCTCCCAACAGCGAATGGCAAGTCGATCCGGGATTAAACTCTCTGATCAACTTTATGATCGACGCAGTCGTCCATAAGTTTCATCGGAATACTTTTAGTTACCAATGCCAATGGATGGGTCTATTGTACCTCCCAACATGGTTTTGATCCTGTCTGTGGTAACTCCTGCACATTTTTGCCAAACTCTTTCTATTAATTGATATTAGTTGCCATGCTCTCAATTCTCCTTTGTTTGACAGAGAAATTTTGTGAAATTTGCTTGACAGCTTTATTGCTAATCATTATTGATACTGTACTTCTTTTCGGGTTTTAAGTTGAGGCACTTTAAAGGGAAACTATTGCGGCTGATGTCTTCTTCTCAAACTCCGATTGTACCCTTGCTTGAACTGAATATGCCCAAACATTTCTAACGATCTCATTTTCCTAATTGTAAGTCATCACTGTTATGCCATACATTTGATGAAATTTTCTCCTTTCATATTTATAGCCAGTTTTTTCGTTACTTTTGTACTAGGTAAGAGAAACACACCGCTAGTAAAATTTAAAAGAGTGGCAGGAAAAATGTGTGCCGTATGGGAGGCTCTGTTGAATTTTGCCAATAAATTTAGAAATTCTCTACATATCAAATATTACGTAGACTTATTGCACTAGCAAAACATTGTATAAGTTATAAATATATAAAAGTTCCAGAATAACTTTGCATACGTTCACTGAAAACGCCATATTATCGCTCGTAATAACTGTTGTCAAGAATAAAGTCTAAAATTTGGCGCACAATGGTATTTTGAGTCCTAGACCATTTGTGAAGAATGGGAAATTTATCAAAAGACTACGTTTCATATTCATATCGAAAGATGTCATTAATGATTTTAATACTTCGTTAGTCGTTCTTGAATATTTTTTATAAGTCTAAAATTGAGGTTCAGACGCCACTTACGTAGGTTCATAGTGACGCAACGAAGCGACCGTCTAGCGACGAGTAGCGACTTAAACAAGATTTTGGAATCGCGTCTCTAGTGTAGCACCATAAACGAGTTTTGACTGTAGGTTCTTGTTTTCGTCGCTACTCTAATCTCGCTGCTTGTCGCTCACTTCGTCGCGTCACTATGAACGTACCCTAATTGGGTTAATATGTATATACAAAAGTTATGTCAATTCAAATAAATGCAAAGTATCGTAGCTGGTGCATTTTCTGATGTAGAATAAAAGCTAAAGATCTCAATCATATCAGAGTACACTTGAACACTACATTTTATACTAAACGTAAAACAAAAGAAGTAACTTTATCTTGTATCTTAGATTGTATAAACTTTTAAGTTGCGTTAAATAAGTTTGGTGGATATCCAGGTTTTGAGACACCATGTATAATTACTAGGCGGCCTTATTTACTAACTTAATCAGTGATTATAGTAGCAGACACTTACTCCATTGATTTTAATCGATTGATTGTAACTCTTTGATAATTATTTAAGAATAAATAGAAATAGAATCCAATCAGAAATGTTGAGACCCTGTGTAGCATATAGCAATACACTTATTTTGCACTCTTTGTTTCTTTTAGTTCAGTTATGTGAATCTGTTTGTTTGCATGTTAGACAACAAACGGAGAAGAGATTAAGGAAGTAGATCTAAAGAGGCTGAAAAAGCGCCACTGGTGGCACCTTAAAAAAAAGCACTGCACAAAGTCTGAAGAATTGATGAGCACTATGGCTGTTGAAAGTGTTAAGAATAGTTGCATGCAGGTATAGTATTAGTTCCCTTGTGATTGCATTTGTATATAACCACAATTATCATCACATTATCACTAATAATCATGGTGAAAATCATATGTTATAACATATGTTTATATTAGAGTATAGCAGTTAGAGTACGAATGGAATATTTAAGGATACACGTCTATTTGAAAGGTGTCTCGGAGAAATACTCCCCGAGATAACTTTTTAGAATTATTGCGTCAAATAAACATGTATTTGAAACTGGATAAGGATGAACACATTGTTTACTATATGATAACGTGGTGTTAAGATTGATACATTTCCGAGGCACGTAGCGCTTAAGTATAAACATGCATTTTTTACGTTCATGTTTTTTTTTATTATATAGATTAATACAAAAGATCTAATCTGTTTCGACAGCATTTTTTCTGCAAATGTCTCATTACGGCAATTATTTTTAAAGGAATTTAATAAATTAAAATACTTTGGGAGTTGGCAATAAATTGAAATATAAAGCACATCAAAGAAGAAAATCGAAAGTAGCTATATTGAATTTTAAAGTAAAGTTCTTTTCACAATATTAGAAACGCCTGAGGGTCTTCTTCTCGATAAATGGAAGCTATTAAGAAATATTTCGGTAATCCATAATTGTAAACAGTTATAAACGCTACGGGAGGTCTATTTATGCGCATATAAATATCTGTATATATGGGCCGTACTTTCTAGGATTTAAATATTACTTATATAATACGTCATACATATACAACAAATAAAGTAAATTTTAATAAGATTTATTTTGAAAAGTGAAGTAATAGGATAATGAATTACTTATTGAAGTATGTATAAGTTATATTGTCTTAATAATATTAGTAAGTAATATTGGGACTAGCCCCCAACATTTTCTATTACGGTCCTTATATGTATTTCCTGGTTTGTAATCGGACTGTGACATTACCTTACTTAAATAAGTAAACACAGACCGGTATTTTATTTATGTAAACCCTCAGGCCTTTGTAATATTGTGAAAAGAATTATATGTATAGTTATTTTAAAATTTCTGGAATCGTTATTAGTCCATTGTAGCAAAATTTTTATTAAATGTTAAGTTTTTTGTTCAGCGAGTTAAATTTTATTTTGATGTGGATATATTTAGAGATATTACATACACTGTTAAACATAATTCACGAGCATAACTGTATAACACGAACGCGTGAACGAGTACTAATAACCGTAATAAGATATGAGCCTCATAAAGTTTGTATCATTATAAATGCCTATGCAATAATGTATAATATTATGTACAGTGATGTGCTTTAGTACTGACTCACTCCTCGAGGACAGTCGCCTATCTGTCGTACTTGTCTCTATTATTGTACATAAGGGTTATTTTATAAAGTTTTATGGCACTTTGAGTCAGTTTTAATGTACATCACTAAATAAAATAAATTGCAGGTTATGTATCCGCATCAAATGCTAATATTGTGGTCGTCGATATCCTGGAATACGTGCTAATATTATTTCTCAGTATTTTGTAATTATTTCAATTTATTTTTTTGAACTAAATCTGGACTATTTGCAAGTTTTCTTATGTTTTGATTAATATTATTGAGAACAGACATTACTTGTTTATGCATTTGTTGCTTCGTTCATCTTCCTTTTTGTATAGTTTTGTTAGCAATAATAGGTGGAGGAATTATAGGATTTCCACAGAAATACCTTTATCTCAATGTTTTAATGTTAAATTGTATTTATTTTTAGTTTTATTAGATATTGCAGGTAGAATGTCTCCTAACCGTTTGGTTTGTTATCGTTGGTAAATAGTTATTTGATGAATTCTAGGCAGTGCATTCAGTTGTTGCTGCTGATGCTGTTGTGATATCTCTGCTTAATATCGGGGAAAACCAAATGACTTGAAATAATCGGCTTCAAGGAACACAATAAGCATATGTTTGGCATAGAAATATAAACTCAAAAGTTGACACCTGACTGCGACAGCTAGCAAACAGCAAATTTTAGACCTAAAACCAAAATACTTTCTCAAAAATCGTTGTTAAATTATAGGATTATTAACGTGCCTTAAATTTTAGATCTATCTAATAATAAAAAAAATGATCGAATTTTGGTAGAGATTTGCTACAAGATTTTATTACCTAGTGGCGGATAGTGGTACAAATTAATTTTCATCAATATATCAAAATATAAATTTGAAAATTTATAATTATATGTATGTATATAGTCGATTATGTTCTCGTTAATGAAAATACTATTAGATTTCTAGCGCTTCCGGCTATACCGGAAGTCGCCATCTTATTTTACTTTATTATTTTTAATTGAACACCCTGTATATTTTTACATATTTGGATTACCCTATTTTTAAGCTTTACGAATATCTTTACTTTTTGCAATTTGATTTGGGCGTTTTATAGTTATGTGAGAACGTTTATTTTCCATGGCACACTGGTTAAGTATTGATGAATTGTGTGTATATTTCAAAAAAACTAATTATTTCCTAAACTATTAATTTTAGGTATAGTACATGTGGGACACGAAAGATGTAGAATTGGATGCCGAAGACGACTAAGTAATAAAATATGGGGGATGCCATTTGAAAAATGCTGTTATGGCTCTTCAAAATTTCGAAGAGTTAACGAGCCATAGTAAAGTAACCACGCAATGTAGACAGCCGTTCTCAGTGCTAAAATATACTTCAACATGTTGTTTAAGCATATTACGAATTTTAAATTGATATTCCAAAAATCGACTGTTCTCTGATTTTTTGAATAAATGTCTACTAGAGCAATTATTTTCAGAAAAAATCGAATAACTACAAAACGCCCGGATCAATTTGCAAACAGTAAAGATCGTAAAGCTTAAAAATAGGTGAATCCAAATGTATAACAATGTACAGGGTGTTCTATTAAAATAATAAAGTAGATGGCGACTTCCGGTATAAGAGGAAGTGCTAGAAATCTACTAATATTTTCATTTAAGAGAATATAATAAATTACGGCCCAGCTAAATAAAAATTTTAAAATCCGACCAGGTAAACGTATAGTGGTTGATGAGGAGCACATATTAATAACAATGTAAATTTTATAATATTCACGATGACGTCACGCCGAAATCAATTTGCATTTTATTAAATAGCACATTTATGTTTTCTGTCACTGTATTGTAAGAAGATGGTATTTCTAACACATCACAATGACTTATTAAATATTTTATCCAACTGTGTTTGCAATAACAAAGAATGAAATTTGATTATTTAAATTTCGCGGGTTCGAAGTTTCAAGCTTAGTTTACCGAAACTTTACGTAACGCATGTTAATGTGTATGACATTTGTCAGATTTGACTTAAATCACTACATATTCTGCCATTTACTTATCTAATAATAACTACTTGAATATATTACAAGTACAAGTACGCAACAAAATGACTAAAATATTGTGTTTATGAAAGTCAGAGAAGTTGTACCGCGCAGTGTACGAGCTCATACCGCCAGCGGCTAATGTTTTTGCTCTTGCCGATGCAGATTTAATACAAGTTCGTCAATAAGTCAAATACAAATAATTAATTTTGAACCTTTGTCAGTTACTAAGTGACATTTAATGACATATCTAGACCCTAATTCAAATTTTGCGTTATACGCAAATATGCATCAGGTAAATAACTATATTTGCGCGCTACAAAATTTGAAATATTGGCGGCAATTTCAAGAAGTTGTTGATTTCATTTCTTATTAAAATTGGTTATATTTTATACAGTTATACGTTAAAAAATTAACTGATTATGAATTTTACAGTAAAAATACCACATCCCATTTAAAAAAATGCAAATTGATTTCGGTATAATGGTATAAAATCCACATTTTTATTAAAATGTGCTTCCCTCAGAACTCTATAACTTTACCTGGTCCGATTTTAAATTTCTTATTTAGTTTTGCCATAATTTCAATGCATCATTTTAAGTGGCCTACCCTGTATACAATTTTGAATTTTCAAATTTATATTTTGGCCAGAACGCCATCAACTTCTAATGAACGCTCTCGCTGAGACACCCTGTATTTGTTTATTAAACCGTAACAACTGAGCTTTTTTTTAAGTTTTTGTATCAATCCTTAAACATGTATAGTGACTTTCTAGAATTGGCACATTTTCATATCATCGACATTGTTTTAATGGTCATTTGAAATTTTGTTTCTTCTGTTGTACAGTCCCTATTCATTAATTAGGAGAAAGTAATGTTTCATGAGAAAACAAGAAAAATCATCTGATGGTATTTGGTTTAAAGGAAGATGATGTTGAGAACAATCGAGGAAATCAATAGGAGAAACTAATAGCAATAAATAAGGGCTATTAACAAAAAAGCAAATGTTTGAAATGTTACTCGTTTAGAAAGCGTCTTAATAAAGAATTTTTTTTTTCAGTTTTGAATTGTAAATATTTACTCGATGGTTTTATAGTCACCACTAGGGCTGGGCAAAGTATCAATACATCGTCCAGTATTCGATACCATTACTGGTATCGATTCACCGATACTTTGGAATCGATACCTTGAAATCAATACCTGGGTATCAGTGCCTTGGAATCAATACCTAGGCATCGATACCAACGAACTACGGTAACAACTACAGTATAATAAAAAATCATTTTTAGACAAATATTTATGGAACTAGTTTTCATATTGACTCAAATGAGGGTAGGTGTAATTATTCGCGTACAATAACAATAATTGTTATAAAAAAAGCCAAAGTCTCATAATATTGTATATTTGATACCGTAAATATGTTATTGAATATAATTATTGAAATCAGCCTGAAAAATTTATACCTACAAATCAGTTCTAGATATTGATACCAAGGTAGCGATTCAAGGAATCAATTAGAGGTAGCGATTCAAGGAATCAATTTGAGGTATCGATTCAGGGTATCGATACCAAGGTATCGGTTCCCAAATATCGATACCAAGGTATTGGTTCCCAAGTATCGATACCTGCCAATAACCGATTCCAGTACTCGGAATCGTTACCTTGCACGGAATTGATACATCGGTAAGTATCGATACCTCGATTGGTATCGATATCCGATACCAAAAATGTCGGTATCGCCCAGCCCTAGTCACCACTGCTAACTAACTAACAATCAAACCTCGTTATTGACAGTTAACGGAACCGCATTTGCTTTTGTGTACAAAAAATATATTTTTGGAAGAAACAGTATGCTAGCAATATTGCATGCGAGATCGTTGCGTAACACATCCAATGCTCATTGTATATAATAAATGTATAATAAAAGGGGGAGTGTTGGGATGTAAAAAATTGAACACCCTACTGTGATTAAATTCCTAGCTAAAGAAGGAATAAACAGTCAAAAATACTCTGTACTTCACTTAGCAGCTTAATCTTCCAAAGGTTAGCTCAAGAAAGATTCCGGGATTGCTTACTAGACTTCAAAAATGGAACTGTTATAGAATTTCTGAGGATGTGAGGTGAAGATGCATTGAGTGCTAATTACGACCCTGAAAGTAATTAGGATTTATCAGCCGGAAAAATTTTGTTCATAGTTTTATGGGATTCCAAGGATTAATACTGATCCACTATACAAAAAGATGAAACTATTAACTGAAGTCATATACATATGCAATAGCTTTGCATCGTTTAAGGGAGAGAGATTATGAAAGAGCAAAAATTACGTAAAGAGTGTTATTGTTTCATAAGAATATACAGGTTCACACGGCGTGAATTCGGGATAAACGAAAAAGATCCTTGTAAGACCTTGAAAAGCGATTTTTTTTTCGATGATGAGCAATAAATGACTATTTTTTATTTTAAATTTATACACCTTTTTTAAATGTTCTACGGAAAATAGAGATTAATAGAAAACACGCATTTTCTCTGATTGTTTTCGACGGCTCCTATATCATACATTTAAAAAGAGGCGTACTAAGACTTTCAAAACTATGTTCCAAAAAAAAGAAAAGGTAATATTGTAGCCGCTTCAAACAAAAATATATTGAATAATTTTGATTATTAAATCATTAATAACCTTGCCAGATAGCGTAAACACGTTAACGCCATTACTTGTTGCGCACGAATTATCAAGAAATTACCAGATTTTTATTTTTAACGCGTTATTAGTTCCAGACTTTACGCATTCTTACCTGAAACTAAATTTCTCAACGCTTTCCTAGCCAATGATGGTTATGTTGATAATTAATATACTTAAAAAATAGCCGCTAAAATTCCACTAAAATGCGTTCCTTGTACAAATAAAATTTTCAAAAGGTACTAACGTTACGGATAACAGCGTAGGAAAAGTGCGGATTCCGATGAAATGTAGAGGTCATCGGTGAGAGAGAATTAAACAAAGCACGACGGTTGGACAAACGAAACGATGAAAACATCGCTGCTTGCTGACTGTATGCGAATAACGCAACCTCCACTGTTACAATAAACAAAAGTTCAAAAGGAGACATAAATCAGCACGAAAATCGGGCTAACACACAAAAGTAAACCAACCATGTAAACCGCGTAATATGCACATTGTCAGTACTTCTAAAATGTTTGAAATCTATTTACGGAGAATTCTAAAAATACGCGATTGTTTATGTATATAGGTAGCGATTTTATCGGCTATTGGATATTTAGGGGGGTTTCGTTATGAAATTATCGCCCGAAAGGATTATTTACTCAACACCGAAATTTGCGTACAAAGGTGTGCAAATACGTGTAATATAGATTATAAAGCGCTCAACATGAGAAACGTGCCAGTTGAATCAACTTTACACAAACATTTGAAAAGTACGTGAAGGTCCCCACTTTTTTGCAAAAATTGGATCCTCCGTTGTATTACACACATTAAAAACTACTGATTGCGAATATTTTCAAAAAAGAATTAAAAATTTATTAAGTAAATTGCTTGAAATTAAGCATACCTAACTGCATTCTTAACATAAACTATAAACTACTTTCTTACAGAATATCTGACTTTTTTGTTTTAATAATATTAGTTCCATAGTAGAAATGATTGCATTGATAATGTGGAGCAATAAACAAAAAAGAACACTTATATGTACCAACTACACTGAGGAACAGAGAAAAACTTTTCTGTTCCGACTATCCCATTCACATAAAAAAACAACAGCGTTTTATATATTTATACTGCAGACGTAGAATAATAACCTACAAATAACCAGAAATATTCCATTTATGCTAATAGCAGAGTGAGTTCCGGGAACTAATGGGAGTTTATTGCCGTTATGCAGAAGTACAGCTTTTAAATTAACTTTAGAGGAATTAATACAGGCTGGTTCCTCGGGAACTGCCACGATCGATTGCGGGAGAACTATAGCCAGAAATGATCTGAAATTTTGGCACTATACTAAAGTCGATGAGGGTCACTCGCCTAAAATATTTTCAAGATGGCGACGCTTCGGGATATACCGGAAGTAAACACCAACTTCGTTATTTTAAATAGAATACCCTGTATATTGACACGTTTTTAGATTCTACGTGAAATTCTAAATATATTTCATGTATAATCTCATATACCTAAGTCTAACCCTTTTGACTTATTTACATTCTTATGCTAAATTTGACGTTTGCAGGCAGTTAATCAATTGTACTTCTTCCATATAAGGATTAGTTTATTATTTATTTTGAAGTAAGGCTTCTCAAGTAGATGACCTAGTTAAATATTATTTGTATAAAATTGTTACAATTATTCATACACAGTGTTCGAAATATACGTCTGAAATTGAAATCGGAAAAATTACCGAAAGTCAATTTGTTTAAATGGAAAGCTGCAATTTTTATAATCTTATTTTGTTCGGCATTAATAATAAGGGTAACATTGTATAAGCAAGTCTATTATAAAAATTGATAGTTTTCGAAATATTGGCAAGTTAGTATTTTTATGCTCTACAATACATACTATTTCCATTAGTTCTTTTTTAATTAGTTAGCCATGACAGTATTTACAAAATTATAAGTTATTATTGTTTTATTGTTCTTTACCTATTATTTTTGTCGTTCGCTGTTATTTTTGTTTGTTGTTTGATGCACGCCGAATTGTTCATACGATATAATTTACTTTTAAATATGGAGGGAGAGCGATTTAGCAAATGAAGAAAAATATGATATGCTAACATGCTATATTCTGTGCCATAAAAATTCTGTCAATGCCTGGTAATAATAACGCATTGACAGATAGCATATGTAGGTAAATTAATTGGACAAAATACAGTGTTTCAATGAAAATGATGGAACCAGTTTGGATTTGTCGAGTTGATGTTCCAGGGTTTGCAATAACTGCTTATAAAACATTATTTTGAATTTTCTCCTTTGAATGTTTTTGTCGAGTCTTCAGGGACTTGTTAAGTGAACCATATTCCTTTAAATTGACACACAAATGTCTAAAAATGGATATACTTGGTTGTCTTCTCTTTGGAAATGTTCTGCAGTACATTGCCTAGGCATTCACAGATTTTGTTTGGCATAGAATATAGCATGTTAGCATATCATATTTTTCTTCATTGCTAAATGGCTTCCCCTCCATGTTTAAAAGTAAATTATATCGTATGAACAATTCGGTAAAACAGCGTGCAGCAAACAACAAACAACAATTAACAATAAATAACAGCGAACAACAAAAATAATAAAGAACAATAAAAACAATAATAACGTCGCACAAAAACGTTTCTTTGGAAGAAGTAAAATACAGGTTACAAGTGTATAACCGTCAAAATCGTTGTCAAATAAATGGTTTTCCAGCGCCTACCCATAGTACACTATCGAACCTATGCTACCTGTCATACTGCGTTATTATTACTAGGCCTACTATAAAAGAATCTAAAAATAAATAAATTTACAAAATATGTATAATGTGTCATCATTGAATTCGTAACGAAAAATGCCATCAAATACAGGCTGTACTTTTTCCTCCGTCCATATAAAAAAAAGAAGTTGATGATGGTTTCTCAAAAACGAAACGTCGGACAAAAAATATAAAAATACAGTCTTGTAGAGCTATAAAAGTGCCAATGAAGAACTTTTATTTATTTTTCGATAACTTGTAAAATAAAGACGAATATTGAAAAAAAAACACGTTTTGCTAAATATCTCAAAAGGGAAACAACTTAATTGAATGAAATAAACGCCATATAAAAAAGGTCACTAAAATGCGCAACTTTTCGCCAATTTAAGCAACTTTGTATCTCTTACCGATCCCGAGATCCCCATGCAGTTCATTCTTATCTTGGACACAGTGTATAAGAGAAGGAATGATGTTACAATACATTAAGTCATTTTTCTCAGAAAATGACGATTAATATTCTTTTGAAGAAGATTCTATCTAGCCGGAAACAAAACATTTGAGATTATTTTTTGGATAATTTTCAATTTCGTGTGAATTCATTATGATCTTGTGTTAATAAATGAGGCTAAGATTGGTTCAAAAGTTGTATCACCAAAATCTGTTTTTTTTTGTTCCATACTACCATCAAAACCTCCGCTATCTTCATCTAATATCACATATTCTGGAAGCAGAAATAATAATCAGATCTTTGCGTTCTCTCTACTATAGGAATAGCAAATGGGATGTGACGTGTGCAATTTTTTAATGCAGTGAAAAGCCTAGAACACGATAAGTGACGGATACGCGGAGGCCCGGTCATTGTTTGCTTCCCACTTTACACCCAAAATCAATTGTTATACCAATTCTTCTACAATAATTTATTTGGAATTCTTACATACACGTTTGGGAGCAGAATAGTGAGTCATCTACAGAATAGTTGTATTTAAATTTTATTTATATAGGGTGCTGAAACTAGAAGTTATTCAGGAAATTGTCTATTTTGTTGGAGAGCGGTAATAGTTTTTCGTTTAAAAGAGGAATGGTCTGCATACCATTTATAAGAAAGTTAAAAAAATGCTCTTGCAATTTTAAACTGTACACTTAATTTTTGGAAGAATTAAAAAATTTCGCTTTGTCATAAAATGCCTACAATACTAGTTCCAAAATGTTTGTTGCCACTACAGATTTTCATACATTTTTATTTTTGTATTTTTGGAGCAATTGATGAGCTTTGTAAGGGTGATAGATTTCCTGTTTTACAATTTTGACTGTATAATGACGACTTATATTATGGTTACAAGAGGAGTAGAAGTTTGAGGTAACTATTCGAAATCTATAACGAGATACTGATTAATATTAGCATCGCAATTTTTTATCATTATATAATTTTTCATTTCGTTCGTAGTCCCTTAAATATTCTGGACGAATGGATTAACTAACAATAAGTATTATTAACAAGCATCAATACACTTTCTGATTTAGCAGAAACATTAATAGAAACAACAATTTCATATATTTAATATGCTTTTACGTTTATACACAGTATTTATTTCTATTTTCTTAGACATTCTCTCATAGCTTCATACTTTATTAGTAGACTGTACCTTACGAGCTAATGATTACTTCCATATTGTATTTTCTAATGTTTCAAAGCATAACTAGAATAATAATAATTTAATTATTCCTTTCAGTTAACAAGAGTATTTGCTGACGATGAGGCTCTTATCAATAAAAAGTTACCAAAGGAACTGCTTCTTCGGATATTTTCGTATTTGGATGTTGTTTCTCTGTGCCGCTGTGCGCAAGTATCTAGAGCGTGGAACATTCTAGCGCTGGATGGCTCCAACTGGCAAAGGATAGATTTATTCGATTTTCAAAAAGATGTAGAGGTAAGTTTGCAAACTTAATGAAGAGTTACGGAGGCACATTATGTCACTGACTTTGTTTGGTGTATTAATTGGTTCTGCAGTAAAACAACCAATTATGAATTTAAGAAGTCTTTATATTTAGAGCAGACTGTTAAGCCCACGGCTCAATTCATCAGAAGTTAACAGTTGAGAGTTGCTACATAGTACATACTGCCTTATGATTGGTCAAAATTTAAATATTTATTAATTATAGCAGAGTGCTCCGTAATCGTTCATGTAACTTAAATCTAGTCAATTTAACTTTACATGAAATCTACTTTTCAATAGACTCGTCTGCTGAAAATTTCAACATATTGCTTGCGATCATAGCCTCCGAATATCATCGTTAAGTAGCCATTATAATACTTTGAAAATTGAGTGACAACGCATTTTTATTTTTATTTAGAAAGTTTTATAAATTAAAAACAATGCGCCAATGAAAACGCAACGATCCACCTTAAATAAATCGAAAACGTCAAGAAATACGAAAAAACGCCGAGACACGTCAATTTTTGTTTGAAAGGGGGAAACTTTTTCACCCATAAGAAAAGATCATGTTTTGCTCCTCCTAGGCCCTCCAGTATCGAACATTAAAATTTCAAATAGCACTACGTCATATTATTACAATTTTCTATTCTACATACTATTTACAACAACTTTCATGCAGGTCATCCTATATCTATCCTCAATACTTTAGAAGATATTTTCTATAGTTTCAAGGGCTATTTTCTATTTCATCTGCAAAAAATCTAGTCAACTATATGTTGAATTTGTTTTAACACAGGTATCAAATAATGTATGTACGTATGACACTTAGGGTGGGTTTATCAATGTGAGAATAAATAAATTAACTTGCAGACAACATTTTATTCGTAAGATAATTACAATGAAACGTTTATTGAGTGTTAAATAGAAGTTATCTGCAAGATTAAGCATTGTAGTTGCTAAATTTTATCTGCCAGTTAGCAATATCTGTCAGTTACTTACCTCACACTTTTATCCTCACATTGTTAAACCCACTCTTAGTGGTAGTTGCACAAACTGTAGTTAACCTTGACTTCAACTGAACCGTTGATGTAACAGAAAATAACCTTAAAACTTTAGAAGATATCTTTAAATCGCTGAGGATAGGTATAGAATGAATACATGAAAGTTCTTTTATATATGCTACTAACATTATTTTAATGTAGTAATACTCATTAGAAGCTTTCAGAACAATCTGTCGTGCTTACAGTAATAACGTTGCTTCGTATTGAAGAATTCACCATCTTCTTAAAACGTTCTTTGCACTTTTTAAGCATTTTAGCACTTTGATTGGTAACAAAACCGCCAACTGCCGCATATGTTTTATTGTTTAGGATGTAAATTGCTAAAAATAGTTTGTGAAAGCCGTGGTCTCGCAAAATCTTGGTGGAAATATCAGTTTGAAATTCGTTATCAGGAAATTGATTTAGAAAGCGTTTAATCATAGTGTTGGAAAGGGTTCCGCGGTAAGGTTTCGTTCAAAAAATACTGGAACAATTAAGCTCTACCTGGACATAATTGGCAAAAATTGGCAAATATTTTTATAGTGTATAAGATGATTACGCGAAAATAGTGAGGATGAGTACTGTTAGAAAAAGCCAAGCTTCATCAATAAAAAGTATGTTGTTAACTTTGTCACTTCAATCCACAGAACACCAAAAAACTTACCAACAAACTTTTGGTAAAAAGTTTGTTGGTGTTTTGTGAGTTGAAGTGTTAATGTTCTACTTCTGCATCAAGAGATCCAGTGAAGAACCTTGTAAACAGTATGTTGCGACCTTATATTTAAATTTAGTTGTTGAGGTAACCGTCTTATAGAAATAGTTGAATCTTTATGAACTATATTTTGACAATATTGTAGTAATACAATTTGTCTTTACACACGCTTCAATTATCTAAAGCATATGAGGTAATTTCGTAGAAATCATAAAGTTTCGGGGTTCCGAACGTTTGTTTTATATATAAAAGATGCAATCAAACTTCATCAGTTTAATGCCAAGTAAGATCAGTTCAAAATCATTTATGATCAGATAAGAACCAGTGAGAAAAAAAGTTAAGTAAAACCATGATCCAGGATTATCACAATCATGGTATATTAGGTATTAAGGACAATTTGATTGAAAGGTTGCCGTGTTCAATTTTAAGGGTAGTTTGCCTATATAGTGATATCGAACGTATTCGTTGAAGATCATATTCGTAGTTTATACTCGTATGTGTATAGAAACGTTTCGTCTAAAATAAGTATATATACATCTTATCCATCTAGCATATTTATTTACCTTTTCTTTTTTCACAAGTCTTGATTTTGGACAAATACACACACTATTTTTAGTAATGAAAATAATGATTACTCTTAGGCATTGCCAATAGGAAATCTTTTGTTTTCCTGTTCTGTATATGTCAGGAAGCTTTCGTGATCGTGTTTATATCATATACTCGAATTTTTTCTCGCAAATGCTTAGTGATAGACCATGTATATTAAATTTTTTTAATGATATATTGTTAGAACCTTGATAGATTATTCTTTTACTCGTATTTGAAACTCACTAATTTATCTGTACTATATGTTCCTTAATTTTTTTTCGTTTCCTTTTTTAGGGTCCAATTATAGAAAATATATCACGAAAATGTGGCGGTTTTCTTCGTCAATTATCACTTCGCGGTTGTCAGTCCATAGCGGATGGATCGATAAAAATGCTAGCTCAAATGTGCCCAAATATAGAAGATCTCAATTTGAACGACTGCAGGAAACTCACCGACGCAACATGTCTAGCATTATCCAGACATTGTCCTAAATTACAGAAACTGAATTTAGATAGTTGCGCGATAATTACGGATTTTTCGTTAAAGTTCCTCAGCGAAGGTTGTCCGTTATTGAGGCACATCAACATCGGCTGGTGTGCTAACATCACGGAAGACGGTGTCGAGGCGTTAGCGAGAGGTTGTCCTAAGTTGAAGAGTTTTATAGCCAAAGGATGCAAACAGATCACGTCGAGAGCTGTTATATGTTTAGCTAGGTACTGTGAAGACTTGGAGGTCGTTAATCTTCTTGGATGTAGTGTAAGTATGTAGGACTAGGAAGAGGTTTTCAAAGTTATTTAATATTTAATCTAAACTTTACCTAATACTTAATTAGTAAATTGGAGTGGATTATGAGGCCCATAAATTTCTAAATTATAATCAATAAAATTATAGCAAAAATCAATAATTTTGCTGATACTACCGATCGGGCATTTATTGAATGTTCTCCATGCACGTTACAATTATGTAGAACATGTCAATTCAAATATATTTTTTATGTATTCTTTTCTATATACTTTTTTTTTAGAATATTAGAGACGAAGCAGTCCAGACATTAGCAGAAAGATGTAGTCAACTACATTATTTATGTATATCAGGTTGTTTACATCTGACCGACACTTCGCTAATAGCGCTAGCCCATCATTGTCTCAAGTTGTCTACGTTGGAAATGGCCGGATGTGTCCAGTTCACGGATAACGCTTTCCAGGCACTATCGAAAGTAAGTTGGAACCAATCCGCCAAAAAGAAGTAATAATTACTACTCCGGTATTTTTATCATAATCTTTTGACGCTTTTATTGTGTTACAGAACTGTCGTTATTTAGAGAAAATGGATTTAGATGAATGCGTATTGATAACGGATACAACATTAACTAATTTAGCGATGGGTTGTCCTAGACTTGAGTATTTGGTATGTTAGTATTAATTATTAGATGAAAGTTACACCCCAACTAAATAATTTTGTTTATTAGAGTCTGTCACACTGTGAACTGATAACGGACGAAGGTATTAGGCATTTGTGTTTGTCACCATGCGCTGCGGAAAATTTAACGGTTCTAGAATTAGATAATTGTCCATTAATCACAGATGCCTCTTTAGAATATCTAACATCATGTAGCAATCTACAGAGAGTGGAGCTGTATGACTGTCAGCTGTTAACTCGAGTTGGAATTAGAAGATTACGGGTATGTATAGTGGAGTAGATGGAATTATTTGGTGTAGTGTAGAACTCTCGCCAAATTGGATGGATCTTGCGCAAATAGCAAATAATCGCATGAATAGAGATAGCTAGATAGATGAGTGCAAAAGCGATACGATTAGACAATCTAACTTTCGCGCAGCTTGGATCTATCCGATTTGGCAAGAGCTTTACATATGTTGAAATTTAATTGAATACTTGAATTTTGCTGCAATCTGCGGATAAGATTTATGATGTATTCTTTTTATAACACAGTTGTAAGTTTGATAGGTTAGATCAAATGAGCAGTTAGTATAAAGAACTGATTATTCAATGATGTTCAATATTAATAGACTTGTTATATTTTCCGACTACTATTGTTTTTGGACAGGGTCTGGAGAAACATACCATAATTATAAGGAGTTAAATCTGTTTTTTTTTTCTAAAAAATAATTTTTTTACAGCTACTTTCAACTTATTATTGTTCTTAAAACTATATCTGCTAAGATCCATTTTAAATTAGAAAATAAAAAATAATTACAAGAAGCCATGACCGGACTATATGGTGGATATTCCAAATTCTGAAAGCTGCATTTGTGGTGAATAGCCCGTGAAATCACTACTATATGGATGGGTGTATTGTTATGTAATAATTAACACATTTTATCGATTTTCTTACGTTTTGCACGAATAATGTCTTTCAATTTATTGAGTAAAGGTGCATAATATATACTATTGAGAGTTGTATTATGCTCTTTAAAGTCAATAAATAAAATGCTCTCAGAATCCCAAAATAGTGAGGCTTCACGTTATTCATTGATTGAACAACGTTCTTCTTTCTGGGGCAGGATTCATCGATTTTCCGCCATTCCATCAATTCCCTTTTTGAATAGAGCATCATAAAACACAACCATTGTTTTATCTCCGATCAAAATGGAGTCCATTGTTGGTTTTCTGTAGTCCCCACGCATGTTTAAAAATGAACTCGTACATTTGACCCGAACTTGATGCTCTAGAGTAAAAAGAAAATTGAATTTAGAAATATATCGCATAACCATACTAGTTTTGTAGAATGTAATACTTTTAGTAAAACTTGGAAGAACATTTATTTATCTGGAATTGTACAGAGCTGGGCGTATTGTAACTAGTTACAGTTACAAGTTAATATCGAGAAAAGTACTTTAAAGTTTACTTACAGTTACAATGTCGTTTGAGTAATTAAATACAATCACAATTACAGTTATACAAAAAAAGGAACTGTAATTTGTAAATAGTTAGGCCGTGGTCACACTGCACCAATTCCAATTGAGTACGATCGTGTTCAATCATGCATAAATAAGTAAAATTTACAATGGTGGTCTCACATCTAGCGTGGTTTACGTGTTCGACTAAAATATGTCTAAACTATTTGTAATTTTTGTATGTATTATAACCTATAAAAAATCAAGACAAAAGTATCCAAAGTTTGTATATTGGAATGACACGTTCGAAAAAAGAACTGCTTGATGTTCCACGTTTCTACTCGATAGCTTTCGATTGTTGCAGTAAGACCACCTACATTTGAAATACACTGGTTAGAATTATAATCGCTCGCATTTGATTACAGACAATCGGTAGGTGGGACTGCCGCCTTACGAAGGTATGATATACAGAGTGTGGCATCTTCCTGGGATCGGCTGATTGTGGCTTTGCTATTTATTTTATCGAAAAATGTTCTTAGTAAAAGATGTCTAGAATGAAGTTCTCTATAGCAAGAAAATATTTTCTTATGTACAGAGTGTTTAGTTTTGTCTGTACGTGAAGTTACTTTGTTTATTTAAACGGAACACCCTATATATTATATTTTTGAATTTCTTGATGTAATATAAGGTAATTTTAATTAACATACTCTGCACTAAAACCCAACAGTTTTTGAGATATTCCGTTTCAAAAGGAAAAAAATGCATTTACCCAGAGTACTTAAAAAATGAATCTAGCCTTTCCTAATAATCGTTTTGAAACAAATCGTGGGTATTATTATAATGATACTTCAAGCTTTATTTTTCATGCTAAACATTCATATCATATTATACTGGGTGTTTAATAATCGAACTCGAAATTAAATACCTTCAAACGACTAAAACTCGTTTATTTCAAATGGAACACCCTGTATATTTTTATGCTAATTATTGCAGGTTTTCTCTCTCTTTCGATTCCGCATAACATTCCCTATACCTAAAGTTTATACATTTGAAGTTCCAAGTACATAATTTTGTACAAAAATCTAAAATTTGACATAAGAAGATGCCACACCCTGTCTAAAGTATTGCTGAAAAGTTACATCTGCAGTTACTTTTGTACCTAGTATTAAGCAAAATAAAATTGAAGAAATAAAATTACTTTATGTTCTAAAACTAATGACTTTTAATTTAGTTTTATATTTGTTTTTACAAGGGTATCAATGTATTGTTAAAGTGATTTCTTCTAGCGTTTCTTTCATACAATTTATAAATCATATCTAGAAAGTGATTAAGAGAAATATCGACATTTAACACATCATTTCTTGATACTTCATTACTTACACTTTTGACAATATTAAATACGATTATTACGTGAATTATGATTACGGATATATGTATATTTAGAATTTTATTATAAGCTTTTCAGTAGCTACTTAGCGATAAATGGCGCTAATAAATATGGAAGGCGAACGCTTTTTCACGATTTTTTTGACAGCAAAAAAGTTAAAATAATAAACTCAACCGAAACGTACAAAAATACAGAAAATCGAATTAAAAACATTAATTGAGGTTACTGATCGTTACTGATCGTTACAGAATGCAATATATGCTCTAGCACACTAACGTTCCGAAATAACAATTAGCGTGATAAAGTCATTAATGAACATAGAAAATAAGGTATACTATAGCATATCGACAAAACACAAAAGTAATTGTCTTTGTAACTTTATTATCTTTAATCATGATTAATTTTTGAGAATTATCATGAAGGTGTTCTACACGTAGGAATAAAAGCATTTCAAATGAAGACAAAAACATTCGTTTGATATTTATGTAGTCTAGAGCTTACAAAATAAAAAAAAATCCTTACTCCTACTTAATTTTAACAAACAAATTGTTTATAAAGTACAATATGTGCCTATGTACAATATGAGATCACCATGTTCTTTGAACTACTAACTTTCTGTCCGCAATTTCGTTTAATTACGTAATCAAATTTGAAATAGTACCGGCCATTTTGAACTTTGTTGTTTTTGAACCGGACAATTTCAAAATCAAAAGCTGTGGGAACCTGACATTTCCAAATTTAATTCCTTGATCGCACTGTGATCCAGCATTAGGCATGCGGACGTGCGTGGTCCTTTTTCTCTGCTAAATCCGCTAAATCGTTAACTTAAAACTATGGATAAAATCGTTCAAATCGTTTTGTTTATTGACAATCACACACATCATACGCGAATTTTCTTCAAGATCTTTGAAGGAAAGAACGAAAGTAGCTGTGCTTATGTTTAATTAATGCTTTGTATAAACATTATAACGTTAATAAAGTATATGTTGAACTTTCTGATTAACCACTTTCTACTTTTAAAATATTACGGAAATCCGTACTTGTCTAGAATCGTCTAGGGTTGGATCTCACCAATTCTAATAAATTGTACCAGAACCGTTGTTTATTATTATGATAACCCTTGTGTTTATTTGAATATACAATACTATAGTTTCATCAAATAGTACTCGATGCATTATGTTTGTAGTAAAACCAAAAGCAAAAATTGGTGGTAATAGTTGCCACAATATTGTAGTAATGAATAATAAAACAAAATTATACAGGGTTTTCCAATAAGTACGATATGATTTTAAAATAAAATAAAATAGAAATGATTTTAGATATAACCACACTTTTCATATTATCTTATAGTATAATCGATAACGTTTATGTTTTGAATAGCACTTTGTTTAAATGTCCACCTCGGCTTCGTGTACACGAGTGAATTCGACGAATCCAATTTTCAACGACTCTCAATGTTCAATCTCAAAGCATCAAGTGTTAGTGGGCTGTTTGCATAAACCTTAGATTTTAAATAACCCCACAAAAAGTAATCTAAAGGTAACAAATCACAGCTTCTTGGAGGCCAGGGAACAGTTGAACTCCTTGAAATTATCCTTTCTCCAGACTTTTCTTGCAGTATGGCGATAGTTTCATGAGCAGTTGACATGTAGCGCTGTCTTGCTGGAAGCACATATCTTCTAAATCAAGCGCATCCAAATTTGGCCATAAAAAATTTGTCAACATTTGTCAGTCTCGTTCACCATTCATTGTAACTGAATCTCCAACCTCATTTTGGAAAAAAATGCTTATTTACGTAACCACTTAACCAAAAATGAGCTTTATCTGATAAGATAATTTTTTCCGCAAAATTGCGATCCCTTTCAAGTCGTTATAAATTCCAAGCAGCAAATTGGCGGCGCCGACGATGGTCCAGTGGCTTAAGTTCTTGGTTCAAAATAAACTTATACGGGTGTAAATTTAAATCTCTTTGCAAAATTTGCCAAGTTGTTGCTTTTTTAAGTCCTAATCTTTGAGGAGGAATTGATAAATTTGGATCTTCTGCAACACTAGCTCTTACAGCAGCAATAATCTCAACAGTTCTGGCATTTCGGCGTCTTACTGATGTTTTTACATCGTGAAGAGTAAAGTTACTTTCAAATTTCTTAACGATGCGACGAATGACAAGCACAGAAGGGCGATTATTTAGACCAACATTTCTGCGAAGTGCGCGAAAAGTGTTTACATAAGAACGACGATTCTCGTAACATTTTTGGACAATAACCAAACGTTCTTGGAGTGAGCATTTAGCCATAATTGTTAGACTTTAGTGAACATAAATAACAACTAGTGACAGGTATAACTTTATTACCATGGTTACTAAATCATTACAAAATTATATCATTCTTATTGGAAAACTCTTTAGTTAAGAAAATACGACGTGTGCAATGAAAATAGATCAAGCATTAGAAGCGGACCACGTGGTTTCGACTTTCAAGGTCTCATCAGCGCATCTACGATTGCGAGATCTAATCTCATCGCCTTTCACCTCTCAACTTTAATTGTTATAACACTTCCGACTAATTCTATTGACTAATTTCAATGAAATTAATACTACACTATTATAGATTAAAATTTTAGCGACAAATAAATTTTAATATTTTTTTACGTACAAAATACGCACAAGCACTGATAACTGTAAATACATTTATGTCTTTTTCATCAATAAAATATCAAACGAACGATGGTTACAATAACTGAGGGAGATCTTAGTAAGCATGTTCATATCACTTTAACTCTACTACGATTTCTAATTGTGTTTATTTCATGAACAGTAATTGTGATCGATGTAACTTTTTTACTATAAATTTATTGTGTCTCTAACACTACGGTTTTCTAAAATAGCCGAATTAATCCTGTAATGATACAGTTACGTTTATGTTATAGAGGAACTGTTTATACTGCAGTTACAGTTACATAATATATATTCGGAGAAGTAACTGTAAAACGAATACATTACATTCTACATTCAAAGTAACTAGTTACAGTTACAGGTATCCGAAATATGTATTTAGTTCCAAAAGTTAATTACATTTTATAGCTACACGCACAGCTCTAACTGTGCTCTCATAAACGCAATTTCTAATTAAATGAATACTGCATGCATCTGCATTTATTGAATTATTTTCATATGGAAAACCATTTTTTTTTCCAAAAAATAACCGTTTCAGAGATAATTCATCTGTTTCGTTCTCGATGGGCCATCCTGTATATACAACCGTGAATGGGAATACTAATTACATTTTAAAACTGTTTAGTATAAATGTTACAGTAAAAGTATACACTACAGTTACTGTATACATTTGCCAGTAAATGTATACATTCCCATCGCATTTTAGTTAAAGTGCTAACTATGCAGAATGATGTTTACTAATACTAGTAAAAGTATACAGCTACTAGTAAAGGCATACATTTACTGCCATTGCTTAGATAAAGTGTAATACATATTGAGTTTGTATTATGTACTATGATTAGTAGGTAAATCAAATATGAAAAGGAAATAAGAAAACTTTATTTGGCTACCTCAACAGAATTGAACTAGAAAAAATACAATAATAAATACATATACATACGTACCTATATATACTATGTGAACATACATAGGTATATCTGGACATATAGAACTTTTTACTTATTTGAATAAAAATAAAAATGGATACAGAATGCCATTATTTTCTTTTCATATTTGGTTTACCTACTAATCATAGTAAGTACATAATTCAATCTCAATATGTATTACACTTTATCCAAGCGATGGCAGTAAATGTATGCCTTTACTAGTACATGTATACTTTTATTAGTATTAGTAAACTTCATTCTGCATAGTTAGCACTTTAACTAAAATGCGATGGGAATGTATACATTTACTGGCAAATGTATACAGTAACTGTAGTTTATACTTTTACTGTAACATAAACACATAATCATTGTAGTCTTCAAGCTTTTACGGCCGCTGTTCATGGCTGCTCTTCGGTTCTCGGGTTCTCTGCCGTGTAGAAAAGTTGTGGTACTTGACGTTTCGATCATCTTGTCGTGATCTTCTTCAGAAGTGAAGTGAAGTGATATATAATCATTATTAAACAGAATTGAATTAATTCATAATGATTCAATGTGAGTGAATTAGTATAAATTAGAAAAGATATGTTCTGTCTCACAATTTGTATTTATTAAAATATGAACTCTACTTCTCTCTTATGTTTCGCCTATATGTATGTCATCATCAGAATCTAAAACTGGTATGACAGTGTGCAATAAGAAGCTCTTTCATACACAATTCTAACATTTTTTCGTATGGCCCCACCGAATTAATTAGTCTAAAGTCATTTTACACTTTTTCGCTCCTATGACTTTTCGTATCTATACATGCCTTCTTCCAACCTTCAGGGCATACACCCTGTGAAGTAATAATAGAAGCTATAATTGGGACTAAATTGCTGGATCTTAATCAAAGATAGGGATGTAGAACTAATTCAATTCTATAAATTAGAAAAGAGGTTCTGTCTCACAATTTGTATTGATTAAAATATGAAGATCAGGAGAGAATCTGAAAAACACATTATTTATTTGATTTGTGATTATTTAAATTAGTTTCTATTTTTTTAAATTAATATACTATTACAGTGTGGAAAAATCTTAAAGTACTTACAGTACCTATTAGAAACTAATTTCGAGTTTCAGAAAAAATATTCTTATAAATGGGGAATAATGGGATAAATGGGAATTTGTATTGAGTGTATTCTTAAATTTGCATCATGCGTTTGAGACTATTGACAAAAGGTTGTTGATGTATGTAAGGTAAAGTCTAACAAAAAATGTTTTTTATTACTTGCAACTTATAACCAAAGGCGCCGCCTCTAAGCTTTTCACCTCGGTAAGATATATAATGTAAACATCACATACTATTATTTTGTATCCTCATTGTATAAGACTAGTATGGTTATACGGGATATTATAAGAATTTGTATGAGCGGAGCACAGAAATCTTTTTTTTGAGTGTATACATTTTCAAGGATGCTATGAATAGTAGGTTGAGTGATTTATTATTCAGTGAAAGAATTATACATAGAGATTATACCGTGAGTTTTTTTTATCACTGAACATATTCCATATGTTCAATTTTAAACGGGACAAGTCAATGTATTGTAGACAATTGTACAATGCAAGTCAATGCACTCTTTGAAAAGTAAACATTTAAGTACGTCAAGATTTTATTTGAATAAATTAACTAGATTATTATTATTAGCGGTGCTGATTCTGAAATTATGTACAACAAAACTCAAACAAACCTATTGGTAAATGAAAACATTTCAAAGTAATTGTTCGAAGTGACCGCCTCCACGTTCTAAACAATAGGCTAAACGATAATAAAAAGCCTGCACAGCATTACGTATGAAATTGGGATTCAATGCATTATATACGCGCAATGAGTATGCGATTCCTTAGTCCCTGAATATTTTCTATCTGTATATTGTTATAAATTTGAGATAATATAATAATAATAATTCATGCCTTAGCATCCCCCAACAGCTTGCGCCAATTACAGGGGGCATCGGCTGGCCATGAGTTATTATTACGCCTGCGGCTGTAGACCGACTTAAGATGTAACCTTTCCGCATTTGCCGTGGAATTTGAAAAACTACAGGAAACCAAACTCAGAAAGGAAGCACCGGGGTTTGAACCCGGTACTGCCGGACTACGAGGCAAGTGTGCAACCCACTAGGCCACGAGCCTGACAGAACCCTAAAGAAAAAAGTCATTTGGTGACAAGTCAGGCGAGCGTGGTGGCCAAGCGATAGGCCCAAATCGCCCCATCGATCTGGAAACAGTTCATTACGGAATCGCGTGACAGCAGTGGTAGAATGTGATGGGCCGCTGTCCGTTTGAAACCACGCATTTTCTTTGTATACATTTTGTATTTGTGGAATAATACGTGTCCGAAGGAGTTCCAGAAACTTATTTGCGTTAAGCATGCCATCGATAAAGAACGGACCAATAAGGGTGTTGCCTATTATTCCAGCCTCTATTATCCTCTCATTATATTGGGTGTGGGATAGATTATGCACGTGGCAGTTGGTTTGAGACCAGTACCTGTTGGAATAAGAAAGGAGTAGGACAACAACGATTAGAATTACAAAAGTAGGAACAAACCGTTTTGGGCATTTACGGTGCCATTGAAGGAAAATGATGCTTCGTCTGTAAAAACTATTTTTACTAAAATGTCTCCATTTTCATTTAATAGATTAAACATAGTTTCATAAAACTCAGTTTTTTTTATTTTATCATCTTCAAGCAGCTGCTGGTGATTGCCGAATTTGTAAGCTTTATTTTTTTTTAATGTCCTAAAAAGACCTGGAAACATTAAACTGTTGCGCTAGGTGTCGCAGTGAGGTAACATGATTTTCTTCAGCGTAACATAATATTGCTATTTCCACTTCCTCAGTAAGTATACTCAAAGAAAAAAGAAATGGGGCAATTACAATTCCCGATATGTATTGAAATTGTCCCATTTCTTTTTTATTTGAGTATACATGCGAAACCTTTGTCTTTTTTTATGCAAATTAATTATGCAACCTTCTGTATTAAATTTCATAACAATATTGTGTATCGTGCCAATGGATGGTATTGGTCTGTCTGGATAATTAACCGAAAATAGGTCACGAATACTCCGCATAGTGTTATTATCCCTATACCAGTTTGCAATTGCTATTTTTTCTTCTGTAGTATACATGTTTGAAGTAAGAAGACGCAAAAATTAATATTAAACTTTATGTCTTTATAATATTGTCAAAATTGACAACTGTTAATATATTTGCTTTGCATTTGTTTTATCAAAGAGTTCATTAATTGTCTACAATGCATTGACTTGTCCCATTTAAAATTGATTATTTTACACATACAAATATGATGTGGTTTCGCGGTATCTATCTAGTAATTCGTAATTACTTTAATTGCTTTGTAACGCTTAACTATAAACGCGCGAAGGTATTATTTTTGTTTTACACTGAAATATATATAATACACAATTATTACATAATTATTTTAAGAAATGCAAACACTTAACTAACAATAAGCACTTTTATTACACTAATCCTTTTTTAACTAAATTATCAAATATACAGGGTGGGACACCACATTCGCCTCGGTTGATATACAAAAAACGATAACACGTATTTAAAATCTTTTTATTGGAGTATGTGTAGGTCTATTAGGAGCATGTTCTAAAATTATTTTGAAATATACAAGGTGTTCCAAAAGAAAGTTACACATCAAAGTCATCAAAATTTAAATGGAACACCATGTATATTATTGGATATTTCGGTGACGCAGACTAAATAAAGGGAAGTTACTATTATATTCGCTATACCTAAGTTCAATATTTTCTGAGATATTTAACAATTTTTGAAAATGTAGATCATTATTTAGAACGAGTACCTGGCGTACGTATTAAAGTTACGTGTTTCAAGTTGTATTATTTCATTAGCACAACCATTACATCTAATGCTAAATTGAAGATGTTTTCTAAAAATTATACAGGGTGGTTAAAATCTTACCTCTAACTGTGGGTACCATTAATGCTCAATAACTTGCTTATTTTAAATGGAACACCCTGTATCTAACACCGTCCTTCGATTTTAATTTTATTTGTCTTTTAAATGTTATTAAGATTTCATATACCCATCTCTTATAGTTTTTTTGTAAAAGTCAATTTAGTTGTTTTAATTGGGGATTATGTACTAAAAATTTGGCTAAATCAAGGTAGCTTTGACATGATGACACTAATTTCAGATATTAATATTGTCTACTTTATTTTTGAAAAGTAGGCAGTGGTGCAATGGACGTTACTTCATATTTATTGGGAACAAAACAAAAATTCACCAATACATGTTTTGTTACATACAAATTTTCATCATAGACTTAATACACCACCCTGTATAATTTTTAGAAAACATCTTTAATTTAGCATTAGATGTAATGGTTGTGCTAATGAAATAATACAACTTGAAACACGTAACTTTAATACGTACGCCAGGTACTCGTTCTAAATAATGATCTACATTTTCAAAAATTGTTAAATATCTCAGAAAATATTGAACTTAGGTTTAGCGAATATTATAGTAACTTGCCTTTATTTAGTCTGCGTCACCGAAATATCCAATAATATACGTGGTGTTCCATTCGAATTTTGATAACTTTGATGTGTAACTTTCTCTTGGAACACCCTGTATATTTCAAAATAATTTTGAAACATGCTCCTAATGGACCTACAAATGCTCCAACAAAAATATTTTAAATTTGTTTTATCCATATGTCATAAAATAATTAAATACATTATTTGCTCAAAATTTATGTAAATTTATTTTCGTACAAATATTTAATGCTGCAAGGATGATGTTTCTAAACAACGCTATCTACAGACTTGTATATTTATAAAGGTCGGCAAATATCACAAGGGTAGGAATAATTCCAGTCTAGTAATCACTCGGCGTTTAAAAATAGGTGTGCTAATAACTTCCTAGGTAGCATAAACTAACTTTTCACTAATACAGCTGCTTCTTTATTCATTTCAGGCTCATCTCCCTAACATTAAGGTGCACGCGTATTTTGCACCAATAACACCACCACCACAAACAGGTGGCAATCGTCACAGATATTGCAGGTGCTGTGCCATTCTATGAGGAAGTTGTTCCCGAGATTCCCATAGTACTCCACCGCCATAAGCTATGTGTTCAGCACGCTTGAGTGACACTACAATAAATAGAAAGTAAGGTTCTTTCACAACAGAAAACCAACGGCATCTATGATAAATTAATAAGAATTGTATATTGTGTTTATATATACAATAAGAACATGTAAGAGACTCGTGAGATGTGCGAAGAAATGAAAGGAATGTGTAGTTTCCTTTTCGTTTAGTTTTTTTGCTTTTTGTTTTATTTTTTATTATGTAACTACTGCATAAGTTTTCGTAGTGTGTATGCATGTAGGAAGACCATGAATACTTCGTATAGTTTCTAATTGTTGTATATATAATTTTATAGAGTTTTTTTACTGATTTTTTTCTTTTCTCGTACACGAGAGGAAGTGTAATGATGAAAAATGTGATTGAATGAAAATATATATGATTGAAACAAATGTGATTCTTAAGAACGGAAGATTTTTCGTTTTTACCGATGAACCGTCGATACTGTTAAACTAAGCTACTAATCTTATTGAAGTAGTTAATTTTTGATAAGGTAGAGCTTGAAAGATTATTTCGCATTTATCGAAGATACTACGGAAAATAAGGAGACTATTCAAGTAGTTGTAAAGATTTGTTTAAAAAAAATAAATCTATATTGTTACTTAACGGTCTTTTATTGATCATTATTCATGAGAATCATTTTTTTGAATTGCATCATTTCAACGCGTCTCACATAATTAAATCTATATTTGATCATACCAGGACAGTGGTCGGTAGATAATTTTAATGACGTGACAATAATGTCACCGGATTGTATATATTTATACAGAATGTAATACTAGTGCAATATTCTTCGATCTGGCTAATTATTTAATTTTTTATTAAACGGTGTTTCGTTTGTTAAAAGTATTAAAGATAATACTTTGTTATGGTTTTTAATATGGGTTGTGTAATTGTAAGGTAAGTTTGTGCGTGAGATTTTTAGTAAAAAGCGGAGAAAAAAGTTTGGAAAGTTTGGAGGAATTCGGAAACGGGCACAATAATATTATTAATGGGTCGATGGCCGCAGTGGTTAGGCGGCTGACTATCGTTGTGAGAGGACGATAGGCGCCGGGGTTCAATTCTCTGGAGGGACGGTGACATATTTTCAGAGAGTTTAATCCCGGATCGACTTGCCATTCGAAATTTAATGATTATTTAAGTGATTAACAGCGCGGCATCATTAAAGGAACATCTGGTGATGAATCACAAAGCCATTGAGAAACATTTTACATCTACACCGCGAGGTTTCAGTGATAGCCAGACAAGCGAAACAGCTTACGGAGTCACTTCAACACATTAAAAAATAAATAATAATAATAATTATACAATAAATTCAATAATAATAATAAAAACAGTTAATGATTTTCACCTCTCGTATTTCTTGAAATTCTGCTACAAAGTTGATAAAGAAATATGTATCAGATTTTTTATCAAAATCTGAATTTAACCCTAAGTTACACTCAACTAAAAAAACTAGAAAGGGAATATAGGAATGGTTCCAAGTCTAAACAATAGAAAGATGTGTCTATTCAGTTCTTATCTTACAAAAACCATATATTTTCCAATTCGTCTTAAATTTTTGAATCCCACTGTTATCCGTTATTAGATAAACAAGAATGTAATATAATCGACTATTTGACTGTTTAGTCTAGGGAAAATGCTGGTGCGTGTGTTTGACTACCTACGCGTTTTATACTATTTGCTCCGCCTACTATTGTTAGTTTAGAATAATTAAATTAGTCAAGAAAAGAAAATAGCAAATTTAAAACTATATCTAATTGATTCAAATGGGTTGATAGTCGTAGTGGATGCCTATTGTGGCGGAACGTTAGGAGCCGGGGTTCAATTTCTCTGATGGTTATATTTTTTCGGAGAATTGCGTGGATTCCGATCCATCTACTATTCGTTGTTGGAATTGCAGTTAGCGCGGTATTATAAACGGCGAAATAATGCTGTCACAAAGCTATTTTAACACTAACTACACAGCAAGAACATTGTAGGTCGTTGTAGAAGCGATACAGCTTCTCGAAGCTACAGCAACCAGCATTCATCACAAAAAATGTTTAGTATGTAATATATAGGGTTTTTCACGTAACCCGTTCGTTAGAAATTTTTCTATGTTAACGTCATAGGGTAGCTTTGAAAATGTGGAATACATAATCTTGTTATTTGGTCTGTCAAAATAAAATATTTTCACTCATGAAACACTTTCGGTTATACCGGAAGAATGAGCCAACTTTGATATTTTAAATGGAATAATTATATATTTTATTGCCTTTTTAGATTCCTTATAAAGTGAGCTAATAGTTTGTAGTAAGGGTTCTTATGTCAAAAATTAGCCGTTTTTGAATTATTTTGATTTTTGTGATATTTTTTGTTTTTTAATGTACTTTTTAAAACCACTTATCTACGACGTAATTGAACTGAACTGCGTCATATTTTTACTGGAGACAGCCGAAGGTAGAAGATTCTGAGTAACCCATAAACAATTAATTATACTTTACAGGGTTGTTCGAAATTTAATGATTATTTAAGTAATCTTCAATTCAAGAAAAGTCGTAATTTTTAAATGGAACATCCTGTAGATGAATACACCATTGTAAGTAGAAAAACATTTTGCATCGTACATGTATAGGGTTTATTCCTATCTGTCATAGTTTTATTATTGATGATTATTTCCTAAATTGATATAATCAGTATAGTAAACTTTGAAAAATAAATTCAATAACTATTTAGTAATAAACATTGTGATTAGATTGATGAAACTTTTTGGAAAAACATTAAAAAAGAAAATAAACTGTAAAACTGTGAATAGATTTTATATCACATGAGATAATAAAAATAACTAGACATTAACAAGCAAAAAACTTGAAGAAAGAAAATGGTGTATTAAATACAAACAATGCATTCAGAGTAATATTCACAAATGTTCAAATGATGTCCATTCTGATCTAAACAAAATAATTCTTCTTCTTAACACTGTCGTAGATGCTTTTCTTACTTGATCGGCGTTCAAATTTGGAAAACTGGCTCTTACTCTGTTTATTTATTTTAAGTTGTTCTCTGTTTTGCGCGGGGAACGCATACACTTAATTTTTTATATGACCCCATAAATAAAAATCAAGAGGAGTTAGATCGGGGGATCTAGGTGGCCAGCACCAAGGTTCATTGCGGCCGATCCACGTGTCAAGAGTGAGCAGGTGCCCCATCCATTTGAAACCATTTCTGTAGCAGATTGCGTGGTAGGTTATTCAAAAAAGGCAGTACTACTTCCCTTAATAATTGTAGATACCTGACGCTTGTTAAATTTTCGTAATAAATTTTGTATTCAACGCGGTTATGCATGCATTAAGCATTGCGAGAACATTAAAGCTAAAACGTGTCTTGACAAATTTGTTTCTCAAATGACATGTGGAGTTTGTTGTGCCCAAAGATGACAATTTCTTCTATTAATAATTCCTTCACGGCTAAATTTCGATTCGTCTGTCCATATAATTTTAGATAAGAAATTAGGATCTTTTTGTGTTTTAGTTATAATGAATTCGCAAAACTGAATTCTTCTATCTTGATCTCCTGGTCGAAATACCTGAACAGCTTGAAAAGAATGAGGATGCATTTTGTTCTTCATTAAAATCCTATGTATTGATGTAGATGAAATTCCTGCAGATGCCGCGGGTACAAAACTGTTTGGCTGCGCATGAAAATATCCCAAAACAACGATTTCATTATCTTCCTATCCCGTAATCGGTTTTGGAACCCCTTTATTGACTTGAATACCAAAGCGAATGAAGTTTGGCTCTATTCGTTTGAATTTAGTTTTATTCATTGTTGATTGCTTTCTAATGATTTCCAGTAATAATCTTTATCATGATGGCATCCTAATACTTTTGATATCGTTTTTCAATTTTTGCAATATATTGATGGAATTTTTTCCCCTGTCCGTCACTCATCTTTCCTAAATTACCTATCTGGAAAGAAGTCCAAATGTGACCGTAAAAAATGAACTTTGAGCGACATTTCGCACCCTAAATTTCTAACTCTATTGATTTCCCAGAAAATGTTTTCAAACATTTGTAAAAGAAGTCCATGCTGCCAGCTCTAAATCATTCATCGTACGTTCAAAATGTCCATGTTTGAAAAGCTTCCTAATTTGTGGACCAACATTTTTCGTGAATTTTTGCATTAAATTGCTTTGGAAACTTATGCCTATAAGTACCTATTTAAAACAGTTTCCTTTAGTGCTTTTACAAACTCGAGGTTGTTACAATCCCTTTTAATTTTAAATTTTACGTTAATCTAAACAAGTAAAAACAGTTAATATTATTTTAAAAATGTGACATAATATCCTACTTTACATGTTAGAATACAGTGTTTATATTTAAAACAACGTAAAATATAAAATTTTAGATTGTTACGTCACTTATAAAAATCGTGTCAGCTGGTGTAATTTGTTTAATTTCGGAGTTCAAAGTGTGTCACTTCTGATGCTGAAATAGTTCTGATCAAATAAATTCTTCTTTCTCGTTATATGCGATTATGCAATGATTCGCCACTCATCTTTGTTTAAATTATCTGGAAGTTCGTTTCATCTCCGAAAATAAACTAGGTAATTTTCCAAATAATGTTTATTAAATAATTCATATTACAAAATATTTTAAAATTCAAAATTATGGGCAATGCCTAACAAATAATCCATGGTATCTATCCTACCATAACTTTCTGAAAAGCTTTAATTCTTGTGGAAATGATACTATATTTTTTGTTAATTTTTGGTTAATTGCTTGATAATAATTGTGAAATTTCATATCTGTTTAGAAACGATTTATAAATTGAAATATATTTGTTATTATTCATCCTGTTAATCAGTTACGATTCTATTGTACAAGTATTCCAGATTATTTTGAAAAGAAAATTGAAGAAACTCGCCTTTGTCTTCTGTTTCTTCGTCTTATATAGTAGTAGTATACTGGGTGTTCAAATTAAGAATGTTAACATTATTGCTAACTTCTTATTATTGATTTTTCATGTCATGTTAAATTAGCATTCATAGTAACGTTTTTCCTTCCGAATACGACGATAAAATTTTGAAAAACAATTAAACTGCGTTTAGAGATATTAAAATAGTAAGCGGAAGAAAAAACGCTAAACTTTGGTTATTTAACCAACATCGTATTTTTAGTAGTAACAAAGTTAGCAATAGTGCCGACTTCAATTTGAACACGATGTATTGTCCTCAATATAATCCGCAATTTTTCAGTAGTATATTAATTACAAAATAGGATAAAATATATTAATGAAAATATGAATGTAATGTCAAAACACATACTGCATAACTTTATTTCAATGGGTCCAACGTTTCGGGACCAAAGGCGAAAGAGTGGAGGGCGAAAGTGTAAATCCGGACATACATTCAGTATGTAACAAAATCTATACTTTATCGCAGCACGGTTTGGATGCAATAGTAATAAGAATGTTAACAATGGAAGTCGCAAATCTAGAATACATTTTTCAAGATGTGACTGATTGCCATTCATATAACGACTTGACACACATTATATTTCCACAGATGATCTAACCTTTGACAACAATAAGCTTTCAGTAGTAGACCTTAAAGGCATTTCAAGGGAACGAATCGTTTAATATCGATACCAATACCCATTTCAATTATCCTAAATACGATAATTTTGACGATTTACAAAGCCACATAAGTGAAAATAAGCTTCATCTTTCAGTAATAATAAATTCTGGATACTTGTTAGTAAAGATTCTTTTAAATATTCATATTTAACAACAAAACTAGGAACAACTAAAACCATTATTTTACGATTATAGTCCTAAAAATTGAAAAAGAATTGAAATCGGCACGGTTTCAATTTGAAGCAGTTGTTAGGATAACAGCTTCAATCAATGATTTGACATTTAGGACAATCACCATTGGCATGAAGATTAGCAAAAACATATTTTTTTGTTGTTTTCTAAGAAGAAAATCACGAATATCTCGTGTATTTACACTACATCAATAACTTTTCAAGATTTTATTAACATTTTGATGGATCGAGGGAAACACATTTGCATTGGTTAAACAATGGGATTTACTAGATTGTAGATTGATGTAAACTTAACCCATCAACTGGTCAAATTGATATCAAGATAACGCATCTACCTAATGTTAGGAAAATGTGTATTGGTAACGCAATTGCCACACGTGCTAAGTAATAAGATCGTTTGATGGGATTATAAGTGTAACGAATTACAGGAAGATTAAATATCAGATATTGTGAGCTTGCTGTAACAAAAATTCTGCAGAAATAATGGTGATTGATTGGTTCTGTTCTAACTATTATTTGATTATCTTCATAAAGTAACCTGTTGATGTGAATCCACGTCACAACGTAATTTTTCTTTTATGCAATCTTCGCAAACAAAATTTGAATTGCTGTTTTGCAATAGAATTATAGAAAATACCTTCAAGATATACAGACTATATTCAAAATTGTAGACATGAGCTGTTGATATCTGCAGTTGATCCAGTCATTTTCTTCATATTGCTATTTGAATTGACGTTGTAAAAGCTTAAAAATGCAATTCTACGTTTGTATCTCTACTTTGATAATTGAGCAATACGCCGAGATGCTTTCCATAAAATCATGCTTAGTAAATTTATTTCTTGATATAATCTCCTATACACTTAGGTTAGCAATGATCGAAGTTTGTTAAGTCATCCAAATAAAAAGATTCTTTATTTGACGTAAGCCAAGCCATTTTTTCAAGTTAGAAAAATACAAAAAGTCGCAAGTAGTGAAGTCTGGCGAATATGGTGATTGGGGTACTGTAAATGGACTATGTAGTTTCGCTGTGTACTTATGGCCGAGACGGCCGCTTTATCATGAAGGTAGAAGAGGCATTTTCCTCTCTTGTTCAACGTCGAATCGGTCCAATAAATGTCTAATAATTGTCTTTTCCTTCTTTACATAATCAATTAAGATTTTGTCGTGCGAATCCCAAAATATTGTTCTCATAATTTGTTTTTCATATAACTCACGGGTTGTTTTCTTTCTTTGGTGATGTCCAATGGTAGGGTTATGTATGTATGTGCTATTGGGGGCTCATAACACGAAACGAATATTATTCTTTTTGAACTTTCTAATTAGATCAAAGAAATACGAACTAAATTTTCAGAAAAAGCGGACATTTTAGAAAATATAGTAAAATTATGTTCATGTACCAATCTAGAAAGAGATTACTGTCAAATCATCTTTAATGAGTGCGCTCCAACTGAACCACTATCAGGCCGTGTGGACTATAAGCGATTAGATTTCTGAACAACATAAACTGGCTATAATATAGGCGAATGGTCTTTTTTTAAATTGGTCTTTGCGTCTCCTCTTCTTCGTTTGTTATTGGTACTGGCTAGGTGTACCAGATACCAGCAAGGTGGATAGAGAGAGAGCAGCACCACTTGTATGACCACCTCGATCACGATGTTATCTAAGTTGAAGTTGTCATCTGGGGCCATATAGAAAACAGTGTGTATAAACAAACTTCAACAACACCATATACTATGGAAGTTTTGAATATTTGAAAGTCGCGTAGAAGTTTGCATACAAGTTGATGGTGGACATTTTAAATGTTTATTTTAAAATCGTTTTACACTATTAGATATTGATTGATAGTAGGTATATAAAATTATATTATTTAGCTACCTTTATATGCTTGCAGATAGCAGTTAGCAGTGTAGCAGTAGCGATAAAACAGGTAGCAATAAAAGCGGCACAATAATATGATGATGAACTAGCAGACATTTCTATTTAACTATTCTATCTATATGATGCGTTATTAGTTTGAGAACATTGTGAGAATAAAAGCAAAGTGTGTTTTAACACAAACATATACCTCATAATGTTTTTTGCTACAGATCACTGTCTTGGAGATGTATCAAATACACGCTATAATTTCAGTATCATTCAAAACTAGATAATAACAAAATATCAAATTTGAGGAACCAAAATTGTAATCAAAGGACTATATTTTTTGAAAAGGTAGTATGCGCGTTATTTAGACTGTTGTGTGAAAGACCCTTACTCTTTTTCACATCACTGTCGTCAATAGAATCAAATAGAGCAAAGAATTCGAAAAGTAAATTAAGAAAATCATTGTCGTATGGTAAATGTTTTTGGACATGCTCAAAAGTTATATTTTGCTCTTAAAATATTTCATAACCGCAACCAAACACGAAATAACGAGAACATGAATTTAAAAATGTTAGTGTCTCGAGTGATGTATAAATGGGGCCACCTTATGTGATTGGGTATCTCGGATCTTTTTTTGTGAATGCCGTCTTTGATAATGGTTATTGTTGTTTGGATTTGAAGGGAGAAAGAGATAGTTTACGATTGTTGTAGATCTCGTTGTTCAGGTGTTGCAACAATGCAAGTTTAACTTTTTCTTTAATGTGGATATAGAACTTTTTTTTGATTTTTAGTTCCATTTTTAAAAAAGTAATACAACATATGAAATATTTTTTAACGCGTGTGTTTCATTTCTGCTTTGCGAATGTTATATTACAGCAGTACATAAAACGTTACTTTTGGATCAAGGCATTTAGCACACGCAAAAATCAATGGAATGCTATCAAAAAAGGATATGAAACAACCCAAAAGGAGTTAAAATGCTTAAAAAATAATTACATTATTTATGCACGCCAAAAGTATCTAAATGTCTTTAGACCATCAAAAATTGTCAAAAAATAAGCTAAAATCAATCATAATTACTTTAAAAACACCCAAAAAAACCTCTGGACCAGGGCATTTGGCACACCAAAAATTAAGTATCTATAATTACTTTAAAAGCACCCAACAATCCGTCATAAATTACTAATTCTTATGCATCTTAAAAATATCCAAATATCTATAAACCATCAAAAATTAGACACACGAAAAATTATCCAAAATCAGATAAAGCTACCTTAAAAACAACAAAGAATTTTACAACATTTTTTATTTTTAAACGCCGCAATATGCTTTCAATTGTTGATCAAATCTTTCGGTTGTCAACACCTAAAAATGGTTTTTATTTCTGGACCAGAGCAATTGGCGCGTAAGAAAAAAGAGAATTAGCCCTAAAAGGTTGAAAAGATTCAAAGTTTCTAATTTTTAGATACACCAAAATGGCTTTTCATTGATGGAACAAGATAATAATTGCTAAAAATAAAAACACCATAGCATCACCACCATATCAACAGTGTTATTGTCGAAAAGAAAAAAAAAACAAAATTCTTATTTTTATTACTTCGGTGTTTAACATCCCAATATTGAATAAAAAAGTTCAAAACATTTCCGGTTTTTCGTTCCGACTCCAATTCGATCTATTCTTACGGCATCTCCTGTTTCACAACAGCTTATATAGGTATGTGTCTATTGAGGAGAATCATCGGCACGACCATAAATCCTGAATTAACAGGACAGATCATTATTGTTCGATATTAGTGTAAGTCCTGAATAGATGGAAGAGTCCCCAAAACCTAGAAATCTTCGTTGATCATCAATCTCTATGGCCATTCGAGATCCCACCAGTTCCGATTTAAGAACAACTGTATTCTCAGTAAAAAAGGCGGCGATAGGAATCGAACCCAAAATAGATCAATCCGATAGGTATACATATATGAATTAGCATTAAAATATCCCACTTTATGAAAATTTGCAGCTGCAAATTGCAGCGTCGAAACAGAAAATCTCTAAGCACTCTTCTCTCTCTCTCTCTCTTAGATCAACATTATTTGTGTTCATTTTTTAGATTTATAATACATAGAAACTATAGAATACCAGAACTATAAAATACCAACAAACCATGACCAAAATTGAAAGTTTTACTCAATGCTATTCATAAAGTGAATTAGAAGATTTTCATATTGCTTTTCACTTCCGAATTGATATGGTTGGCGAGCTCTTCTCGTATCGCTTCTCTAATAGAAGATTGTGTTAATATTTTCAACTCCTTCTTTAGTTCAATTTTCAGTTGACACATCTCCGTTTTCATCTCGATCTTTAGCTCGGTTTTCAGGTGACTCATCTCTATCTGACTTCGACGTCATGCTGCAGATCATGAGCCTGTAATAATAACTATATAAGAAACATAAATATCTAAAGATTACAAAGATAGACAAAGACACAGACAAGCAGACGCATGCACGGACATATAGCATTACTAAAGTGTATATTATTCTGAAATTAGTCAGAGAAATTAGTCCTTCCTTCAAATTTTGTTAGCAATTATTATACAGGGTGCCCACCTAGTATACGGAAGTCCAATATCCTGGTTAATAAGAGAGATAATGGTATTCTTACGAAAAAATTGATGGTCTTTGAGATATTTGGCTCATTACGTTTTTTTAGTAAATTGTTGTCAATTATAATATCGCAAATTTTTTTCGGTTATGATATTATATATTATATATTAGTTATTATATATTAGTTAACAGAAAAACTATTTTTTGATCAAATGTTAGGTAATAAAATCAACTTCTTCATATAAATATAAGAATATTGTCGCTATTGAACATTACTAAGCAACGCAGAGTTAGCTGTTTCTATCTTGGCTGGATTTTTCCTGGTGTCCCTCGTATTTCATATAGTCCGTATTACTGTATTTTGATACAATTCATACGTAATTTAGACGTTGTTTTACATAAAACGGGTGAAAACGAATCTATATTAAAGAATGATAATGTATTGTTGCAATATCCTGCATATTATGTTAGCACTTGTTGAGAAAGGGTGAAAGCAATGTATTAAAGATTAGAATGTGTTTATTTATTTTGTTGAAAGTTCAGGTGTAGTAGAGTTTATTTAAAGCTGTTTCGACTTATTAAATCTTGTACAATTTGTTACAGTGACCGTTGTTTAATATACTTTTTAATCGAAATATCATTAATAATTAGTGTAATGTTAATTATTTAAAAGGATATTGATTTATATGTTTAGTTCGAAATATAAAACTGAAATTATATCTATTATGATAGATGTAATTGTGGTTGCTTAATTATCAGCAATATTTCAATTACAAATGTAGTAATACATGTTAATATAGATCTAATTCTACTTTCGTGCTACAGTTAAAGAAGATCTAATTTGTATCCTATTATTGTGATTTAATACAAACTATAAGTTAAGTGGATGAAGTAACGTAATGCATTTTCTGTCCCCCGCCCTTTTCTGTTCTCAATTCCGGAATTTTATTATTTAAATTAATTGATATATGTATATGCGTTGTACTATCAAGTATTTGAGGGCAGTAGATATTTGTCTCGTAGTTATATGATTGTATTAAGCGAAATACTGTACAGGCAGCTTGAAATTCACGATGCTCTATTGGGATCTCGTTTATTATAAAATATACATTATAAGTTTAAATTTGGAAAGTTGTTAAATTTTAGTCTGTATAAAAATCTAACAAAAAATATGGAATAAGTTAAGACCTAGGTAATTGTATTAGAAAAATCAGAAGTTCCTGTTTTTAATTTTTACTTGTATCTTATGGAATTTGAAAATTGTGAAAAACGAAAAGCACTTGCTCAGGCAATTTCTTGAGCTAACTGTGTTGGAAATGTTAGTTTGTTATCTCAATACTTCGGAGACGTTGAACTATCTTCACATTTATTTTTCTGAATAGATACCTATGTTAGTCTTCTTAAATAGCTGATTTTATTCTGATTTTCACAGTATAATATATATAGAGTATTGAAAAAGAATCAACAATTTTTTGTTTGAAACTGGTCTGAGCTAGAATAATTTCATGTCATATATATACGTAATTTGATTTTTTAAATTCATTATTAGTCAATTTCTTGAGAGTTCAGCCTTGTCAAACTTGTTTTCTAAGGCAGCGTTTAAAACTTGGAGTATATGTTTTTTTGAGAAAATGTGGCAGTAGGTTGAGTGAAGCAAATAATGAAAACATATTGGACCGTCACAAATAAAAGTTTACAGCCACAGTTAGCTCAAGAAGTTACCTCAACAAAGTGCTCTCTGTTTTTTAAAATTGTCTATACTATATAAGATATAACAAAATATTAAAAACAGAAATTTATTATTTTTGCGGTAGAATGGAATAGGCTTTGAACCTATTCAAGGATTCTTGTTAATAATGCTTCGGGAATAATGCCTTGCGAATTTGAAATAGCTTATACTTTTCGTGCTACCAATTATTTTTATTCAGAATTTAGACAGACAAAGAGAGAATACTTTGAGAGTTTTGTAGCAACAGACGCTATCTTCAATTTATATTTTTTTACAGCATAGCGAATGTAAGTTTATATAATAATTATTATTTATTTGTCAGTCCATAGCAGATACAAATTGCAGTTGTGTGCATAGTAGCTTGGACTACCAGAACTTATTCAAAATAAAAACCATGTGCGCGTTTTTGAAAGCGACGTAAAGCGCATGCAAAACTATTGGTGTCGATTTATTTTAATTTATGCAGGAAAAATAACTAAATTGAGTGTGTAAATATAACACATTTGTTATATATATATATATATAATAAATTTATTTTATTATATTTATTATATCGGGTGAGTTCTTCCCCCACTTCAGATTTACTCTGATCGCCCTGCAATGACTTTAGCAAAGTCAAACGTCACTGCAGAGCGACCAGCATCCACATTACGAAGTAATGGATAATATATAACTCGATGTATGCATGTATATATCTCTCTTCTAGTTTAACGATATTTCTATTTCATTTCTCCGCGTATTAACGTCTCGTATTGAGTATTCATAATTCTGCCCCAGGACAAATCTGACGTATGTGAAGGTTGTAGGACAAGTGGAGAGTATCTGGGAATTCTCAAAATTCATCAAAGATACCAACATTATTTATAAAAGGAAATTACTGTGTTTTAAAAAGTAAGAAAACTACAACAAAAAAATTAAATTCAGCTTCAATGCAAATCTTAACCTCAATATTTTTCTCTAGAACTTTTCTTATTTTTACCATATATGCAGAGAATTTCCCGTCACTCCCCTTCAATTAGCGTGGCATTGAGTTGATATATATAGCAATTATTTTGAGAATAACACTGTCCTAAATTCTCTATTTTTTAGGTTTTAAATATCTTATGGTTAAAAATCTTTATTTATTTATTCATTTTCTGAGATATTTGGATTTTAATTTAATCTTATGGAATTGCTTTAAAATTATTCTGACGTTGAGAACGTTGGGAATGATATCGTGAAACAATTGCTGGTTGAATTGTCAGTGAATCCGAAATTTATTGCAAAGTTTGTGGTACCTATATGAAAATCAGCATGACACAAATATATGCACAGAATATGAACCCGGTTGCTGATAATTTTAAGCGAGGTTTTTATGCATTATTTTTGACAAACATTTCTTAAAAATATATTGGTCGAAATATTCCTGATGAATTCACTTTTCTTAAACATTATGTTTTTAAACGCTACCTACACGAAAATAATAGATTGCATTTAAGCACTGTTGTAACTGTAGACTTATTAAAATAGTGTAGTACATGTATGTACCTACATATTAGAGAGGTACTACATCCAATTCGAACATGAAATGAATACAGAATTAATTAAATTAATGCAGAAACAGTTACTATTTACGAAAATTTGCACAAACTATTAAAGATACATACTAGCTTACTATGGTTCAGATTACTCATTTTCTTCATAAAATCTATAAATTTACAGATGCAATTTAATAGATTTGCATCTTCTTTTGATTATTTTTTTTTCGATAAGCGCAATACAGAGTAACAGTATATCTAACTGCAAGAAAGTAATAGAAATTCCAGATTTAAAAGAATAATGAAACTGTCTTTAGAAACACTCAATATTTGAAATCGCCTATTTTGAAAATTGAAGTTTCAAATTAAAGATTAAACTTAAAAACTAGGTACTCGATTTATATTTAACAGAGATGACTGTCTTGAGCATAGAAAATTTAAAGAGAATCATTTAATCGAAGTGAAAATACGCGAAGAATTTAAATGGTACTTCGAAAAAGAAAATGCTCCAATACAGCGTTCAAAATTAACAATGTTGATTCACGGATAAATTGTTGTCACCTTAATAAATTTAGGTACACTTTTTATGTGCAAACGTTTAAATTGCTGCTCTATTGTATTTTCCATTATTAATAAATTGGCAGACACATTTTATTTTAAAATCCACTTAAATGTTAACTTCCTATAGTGTCATCACTTTTACGCATTCTTTTGCAAAATTGTACGAAAATAAGAAAGCATTTATTCGATGCAACATGTTCTGAATAATCTGTTATATTTGTTTTCTTAGAAATGTTTTTTAACAAACTGGAAAAATTTTAAATTATGTCATGAATACAAAGTGAATTTCTGAATATCATAGATAAATCTGATATTGTGATTAACCTATGCACCACAAACAACTTATTACTAAATTTTTTTGTTAATACGGTAGGTACTTTTTATAATTTATGTTTTCTTTAATCTAATATTTTGTATATTAAACCTATAATTTCTCTGGCTATTACTAATACTATATATGGCGAATACTAATTACCTACTGTAGCTAAGAATAATATAATGACAAATATCGAACTCAAAAACAAACACATTTATACTCGTAGTTTCGAAAATGTATTGCGATATTCTACATCTTAGTTTCATTCATAAATTCAGAGCTCTTTTCAACTATTCTATCTGTTATACTTTTAGTTACTAGACATCAGTATATTTTGTCGGAGTATTTACTGTCATCTTAACTGGATGCAATCTAGTTGCAGTGAGAAGTAACTAAAGTTTGAAGTAGAACATTCAACATTCCGTGTATTAGCATATTATAACAGCATTTAATTAAAGTTTTAAAAGGTTAATCAGGATTCCCTAATCTACACTGACTTTTATTTTATTTATAGATGTTCATATTTCAGGGAAGAAATAAACTCAATTTTATCACTACAAAATTATAATAACAAGCAAACAATAACATCATAAAATTGGAACCTCAAATTGGTAATTTCTAGGGGTCTTCTTACTTTAGTATTATCTTTGTTTCAAATTTATGGTGATGATTGAGACTTTTAATAGAAGATCCTTGTGCTGTAGTTTTAATCGTGTTTTACTTGAGTCATTGGATGGAACATTACAAGTTTATTTCTATATTACTAAAAATATGAATGTGCTTGTTACGATTGGCAATTTCGAATGTATGATTGTAGGTTCTAAGAATAGGAAATTATAATTTTGACAGATGGTGCCATTAGTACTTTTCTTGTAATACGAATTCGATTCGAGCTCCTATTTTCAATTTTCTCCTTTTCAGTTACAACAGGCACGTGGAAATATTCTAATTTCATAATTAATAGAAGTAGGAAGAAAATGATTAAAGAACATTGTCAGGTCATACTTGACGTAATACCGATTAAATTACAATAGATTTGTATTAACATTAAAAGAATATTGCTTACTGTAAAGATCAGTATCCGTTAGTTATTTATAGTTTCTCTCATTTTCAACAAAGATATCTCAGTGCTGTTGGTTATCTGCTATGATTTACAATATTCATCCGCATTCTATGATCCTTATATCGTTATAAGATAAAAGTTTATTCAGTTTCAGTTATCTGTAAGGTGTACAAATCGATAAATTCTTCTAAAATATATTGCAAATGTTTTTTTGGTGCAGATGGGCATTTATCTAACTGAAGGAATCTCCTAAGATGCGTCATTTATTTTGGCGATTTCTTTATTTGATTCTGTGTTGTCTACAAATATTTTACCTTTTGAGGTTTTAGTTATATCGCATACCGAAGTAGTGTGCGTTGGTTTCGCCTCCACAATGTCAAACCCATAAACTTCATTCATTACATTATGTATAGAAAAAAATTGGAATTTCATACTGCCCAGGCGAAAATAACACCTGTCATTTGACTAAGCAGCTGATCTTTCTTTTGCTTAACGGAAGAGAGTTCAAAAAATTATGTGGAAGGTATTAAATTTATTTATTTTAGTTTTTGAATATACGATTGGCAACTTCGAATGTATGATTGTAGATTCTAAGAATAGGAACTTAGAATCTTGACAGATGGCGCTACTACCATTTTTCTTGTAATATGAATTCGATTCGAGCTCCTATTCTCAATTTTCTTCTTTTCAGTTACAACAGGCACGTGGAAATATTCGAATTTCATAATTAATAGAAATAGGAAGAAAATTATTAAAGAACATTGTCAAGGTCATGCTTGACGTAATACTGATTAAATTACAATGAATTTGTATTTACATTAAAAGAATATTGCTTACTGTAAAGATCAGTATCCGAAGTATTTTATAATTCCTCTCATTTTCAACAAAGTTATCTCAATGCTGTTGGTTATCTGTTATGATTTACAATATTCATCCGCATTCTATGATCCTTATATCGTCATAAGATAAAAGTTTATTCAGTTTCAGTTATTTGTAAGGTGTATAAATCGATAAATTCTTCTAAAATATATTGCAAATGTTTTTTTGGTGCAGATGGCCATTTATCTAACTGAAGGAATCTCCTAAGATGCGTCATTTGGCGTATTGGCGATTTCTTTATTTGATTCTGTGTTGTCTAGATATATTTTACCGCGTCTAGGACATTAGGGCGCCGCCGAAAGGGCGCGAAGACAGAAGGCCGTGAGAGAAATGGGCGCGGGGACATAAGGGCGCCGGGACATAAGGGCGCAAGGACATAAGGGCGTGGAAAAGAGTATACAACTCAGACAAAGCAGACAAAAAAGTATATTCAAATTGAGCATATGCATTTACTTGAAATATAATATATAATCTTAATTAGAGTAAACAATTTTTAATTCAAAGTAAGTATATAGTATATAGGAGTACTATATTTCAAGTAAATGTATATGCTCAATTTGAATGTACTTTTTTGTCTGTTTTGTTTGTGTTGTATACTCTTTTCTGCGCCCTTATGTCCCAGTGCCCATATGTCTCAGCGCCCATATGTCCAGCGCCCTTATGCCCCCGCGCCCATTTATCTCGCGCCCTAACGGCCGCGCCCATTCCCGACCCGTATTTTACCTTTTGAGGTCTTAGTTATATCGCATACCGAAGTAGTGTGCGTTGGTTTCGCCTCCACAATGTCAAACCCATAAACTTAATTCATTACATTATGTACAGAAAAAAATTGGAATATCATACTGCCCAGGTGAAAATAACACCTGTCATTTGACTAAGCAGCTGATCTTTCTTTTGCTTAACGGAAGAGAGTACAAAAAAATTATGTGGAAGGTACTAAATTTAAATTAAATGATGAGAGTGCTCTTGGGTAGGTTGAAGCCTTCCAGGTGTTGTCGAGTAAATAAGTTTATACATGACGTTTCGCTGTTCATCCTACCAGCTTCTTCAAAAAGTTTTTTAAAGACTGTATAAACTTATCTGCGCGACAATACCCGGAAGACTTCAACGCAGTAAACGACGGTCGTGAAAACCTACGCTCAACTAGGGTTATTGGTTGTAGGATGCTGATGTATTCATTGGATAATCCTTATTATGTATGTGTTCTCTTGATAATATACATTACAATTAATATATGTATTTTCTGACCTTTATGTACTTATCTTTTAATTCCTGATTTATTTCCACTTAGAGGTCAATAAAACAATAAATAATTAAATACCAATTTATTCCATAACATATAATAATATGTTTTCGTTAAATAACTTCTTCAGCGGAAGAAATTGACATTTAATATGTGTCAAATTACTAATAATATAAATATAAATTGCCATGCCTATCAACAAAATTATCTAAAAAACAAAGAATTCATTGATATATCGAATTTTAATTATATTCACAAGTAATAGTGAAGGAATAATGATTTAATACAACTATAGAAATGGAAATGATTTGAATTATTCGTATATCAATCTATTTTTTGTCGAGCTCTAACAATTCTGTTCAAGGACTAGGGAAAAACATGGCAAAAAAAACCTAGTCAAGAGCTTAAAATTAATAAAATTCATGCGTGAATTAAATTATTGTAAATAACGCTTAAATTATCAATATCCGTTCTAAAATTTACCGCGTTTTCATCTTTTTTAATGTATATCATTTCACACATATTAAATGTCAATTTCTTCCACTGAAGAAGTTATTTAACGAAAACATGTTATTATATGTTATGGAATAAATTGGTATTTAATTATTTATTGTTTTATTGACCTCTAAGTGGAAATAAATAAGGAATTAAAAGATAATATACATTACGAGTGATGTTTAACTCACATATGCTACAACCGAATTTAGGATTAATCTTCATTACTGTTGCCGGATTTGCTTTGTTTGTCTTGCTGTCACTAAGCTTCTGTTGCTACGCCAAGTTTTCAGCCTTCTCAATTGGAAATACAACAAAGAAACGGAATTTGTTGAAATTTGGTTTCTCGAGCATGTTGCTAAATCTATGCTTGTGTATACGTATAAATATTAGCAGTGCGTATTTTAAAATTCAGCGAATTTCAACATAATTCGTTTCTACGTTCTTGTATGTACTCTTATAACATCAGTTAAAATAATGACTGACTATCGTTGAGAGAGGACGATAGGTGCCGGGGTTCGATTCTCTGGACGGACGGTGACATTTTTTCAGAGACTTTAATCCAGGATCGACTTGCCATTCGCTGCTGGGAGCAAAGTGATTAACAGCGCGGCATCATAAAAGGCGATATGATGCTGTCACAAAGCCATTTGAACACAACTTACACACACCAAACTACACCGCAAGAGTTGCAGAGATAGGCAGACAAGTAATACAGGTTACGGAGTCACTGCAACTAAGCACACACCACACATTAAAAAAAAAGAATGCTTTGAAACATTTATTTATTCACCTGATGAAATATTTTCACCGAAAAATGCTATGCCTGTAATAGCTAGAGTTGATTATCGATTTTTGAAATCGGGCGTTATTAATTTATAATATAAATGTTCAAGGAATAACTACATTTTTCAACCTTATTGCGTAATTACAGAAAATGCATTACAATTGGCAACGTTGTGCTGTTACAGTCGTCTGACATATTTTTATTGTGTATTGATAGATTGGATCTATGTTAATATAATCATATTTCAGTTAAGTAAAGTATATTTTCATAATAGTCATAATTGAGTTTCAGCCTCAGTTAAAATGTATCTTCCATGTTTTGTGCAATTGTAACGTTTCAAATATTATCTTTAAGTTGTATATTCTATTAATAGTTATTTTATAATTAAGGAATGTGAAAGAAGTTATTGTATCGATATTAATTGCATTTGCGAATTGAAGCGAGTACAGTGTGATAAATAGTAGAAAGAAACAAGTAGTACATGAAAAAGTACATTCAAATTCTATATGCAGACATTTGAAAATGTAAATGTCGCCGCCAAACAGGGAGTGATAGGCTTTGTAGTACTAATTAAAACATGTATTTAGATGTTATATTTTTAGTGATCTCTAAAAGATAACGAATAACTACATATACTAGGCGTGAATGTAATACCACTAATACTTTATTGTATGTTTTTGTGGAAGGAGTAAATGTGAATTAAATACAATGAGTTTGCGTAGATGTTTGTGTGAATGATTATTTATCCATGCAATTTACATATAATATATACAGCATCAGCATGTTTTCAAATATCTTGCCAGGATAAGATGAAACGTTCTGATCCTTCTTGTCTAACGCAGACTCAGATTCTGATAATTTGAACGTTTTACTTTGTCGTGCGATTTTAATTTGGAGACATGCAAATTAATTTAAGGGAGTCAACGAGTCAAATTATTGCTTCGAAGTTTTATCATTTTTCTTGCAATGCCTCAAAAGACTGTGATACAAAAAAAGAAACATAATTGCGTTTGGTGACTTGAAAAACTTAAATCGGTTTGCTATTTGATGTTTTCCCTTTTATATTATTTTTTTAAATGGACCATTTTGTTCGATTTGAATTTTGATTAAATAAACAATTTATATTATTTGCGCGAAAGAAATTATCCCCTACAAAGAAACGAAGAAGCTTTAATGCAATAAAAAAGAAATATTTTTAATTATTAATAACGTGCCAATTATACTTTATTAAAATGAAATCCTACAACAAATTACTATTATAAAGTGTCAAGTAGGAGTGTTAGAAAGAAAAACAAATTAACACATTTCAATTTTATGTAAAACGGAAATTATAATCAAGGCTTTTTTTGCACATCTATATACATAAATTTGGCAACACTTGAATGCTATTGTTTTAAAATATATAGATAGAATTATTTCTTATCTAATTCGATTGTTATCTTTACAACATTTTATCATTTTTTTAATTAATTTATCAAAATTGGTTAATACAAAACATACACAATAAGCCTTGTTTGTATTTTATTGATTTCTCAGAAACGAAAGGCTAATTTTAGAAAAATATGTGGAAAGTAGGTGTTTCTATCACGAATTGCACTTAAAGTGCTTCTCGCAAAGTACGTATTTTGTGTATATTCATGACTATTTTAGTAATTAAGAAATAAATTATTGATACATTATTACGTAAGCGGATGAAATATGTTCTAAAGTATTTGTATAAGTTTAAGTTCTTGACATTATCAGACGAGGGCGCTGAAATAATTTGGTTCTGTTTCGGGCGGCCTGATACATCTCTTGAGTTACGATTGCTTACCGTTCGTATCTCATTAAGTTAACTCAAAGTATTGCGAATCAATTTCCATATTATGTAGGTCAGAGTTTCTTTTGATGATTAGTATGGGTTGACATATAAAATTGTTATAGCGTTTATTCGATTCACACCATAATATGAATTAATTTATGCATTAGTTACATATGTTATTTTCAAGGTCATTTGTTGCCTCTCCTTCAATTGTCGTGTTATCAGAGTATCAGATGGCCACACTCATCTTGGATCCCTTTCAAGCATTTTATGAACAATTCATGGAGCAACCAAATCCAAGACAGCACCTTTGAGGAGATTCCACGATAATCCCGAAATCTTACGAGGAGTGTGTGGATCTATGGACTTTTGTAAAATCCTTTATTACGTTTTTCAGATATTCAAGATTCATCCATAGTTAACACATAACTGAACTGGTCTTCCTCATTCTATGTTAAAACAACCAACATTTACCTTTGCCGGATCCCACCGTGCTTGCTATAGGAAATGTGTCACAAAGAGTATAAACTTATCAATTTACGTCTTAATCCAACTTGCTTTATCATGTATTCCATTTGTATTTCATCATTTTCGTCAATATTTTACATTTGTCCTTTTTCTGTCTCCGCTGGTCTTCACAATGCGGATTTAGTGTTATGCTCGCTGGACCAATGAAACGATTCAGCTCACATAAAATACTTATAGATCGCTTGGATTTTTCAGAAATCTGATGATTAAATGCTTTCAAGCAAGCTTTTCCAACAATGTCTGGGAGTATGACAGCCTACATATTTGTATGTGAATTTGAAAAAAAAATGTTCTTACAAACTAAACATTCTGAAAGATTGAAATTGACTTTCATGGACTTTGGAGCATTCGGAAAGAGCTTGGTTATAGTAAATCGAGGAAGGACGAGGACTGTAATGAAATGGGTGAATACATGACTGCCATTGTTGTCAAATATCACTACTGGGCTTTCCTTAGTTGGCTTAACGTGTGTTAATAAGTGTTTCATGTATTGCACAATTTGTTCTTCGTTAGATCACATTGATTGATTATATGCAGCGATAGATTCTGACAAGGCCTCATTTAAAATATGGTCCATGAAGTTAGAAAATAGTACTAACCTAAGAAATCGTGTGTTTATATTACTTCGCCGTTTATCTGAAGTTGTGAGTTCCAATTGTTTTATTCTTGTGTTTAGTAATTCTGAATTTGTTCTAAAACCATATGTGTGTATCAACAGCTGAAAATATCGTGTTTCCTCTTTAAACTTTCGATAGCTCCAAAACTACCATTATAGGGCAAGTAGCTATGACCCAGCTCTGGAAAACGGTGATTAAATTTTCCTACGTGGACAAGGCTGTAAACAAATTCCACCATCACATAGTTCTTGATCTCTGACGAACAGTTGTCAGCGTTAATGTGAATATCGGTTGCTCTGTGTTCTAATACTTTGCTAAAAGATACTTACTATTTTATTTTGACCCTTTGCATCTACAGTTTTGTCATATACAACAAAGTAACTTCTCTCAATGCAAATTTGTCGCATTTCTTATAGATTTATAAAAAGACGTATTAAAATTTCCTGCAAAGAATTCATATTTAATTTAAGATTTGTTTTTGCTTAAGAGGAGGTACTGCGCTGCTTCATGTTTTTAAAGATATAATTTGCATTTCCCGCGATGTTCAGAAGGGATGACGGGTAATATCTTCCCTAATTATCGTTCCTATTATAATGCGTTTTGTAAAGCTTCAACTTGTAGAATCTTATAATCTATTTTCCTAAAACCGCCAATTAATACAAGCAATATTTTATTTTTAAAAATGTATCCTCTTATTGTCAGCAAACGAAACTTGAAACTTTGTTTGCCGGACAAAGCGATGGACCCGCTGTGCTAATATAGACATAGTTCGAGACCTATTAATTTAATCAGAAATGCAAGTGACACGAGATGGAAAGGCCATGTATAGGCAGTGTTTCTTACCGTAAACATAGTATAAAATCTCTGGAATCTTGTTGGGTCTAAAAGTGTTTTCGTTTAGTCTTACATAATACATGTTTATACAGAAAATCAATGTTTACTTTTACTGTCGTTTATTTTATATTACATTTTACTATATGACTGATACACAAATTTATATGTTGTTATGCTTCTTGTCGTGATGCTGCTCTCTCGCCATTTTTTCAAGAGTCTCTTCTTCTTTCTGTGCTCTTGCGTCCTTATACTTGCAACTTTGGTTGCCTAGTCTTAATGCACATATGAGCACTAAACATGCCCCCCGCGTTGAAAGGATCTCTTTCGAAAGAGACGTATATAATTTCATATAACAAGCAAATAGTAATTGACAAAACATGAATAAATATGAAAAATACACTTATGTCTATGTTAACATGTGTCTTATGTATCCACTGGTAATGGACATAATTTTGAAAATGCACGTTTCACTAGACTCGTACTTGTCCGAATGGTTGCCACTCTGGCGATTCCATCTGGTCCGGGGAAGAGTTCCAGTACACGGCCCAATTTCCATGCCAGTGGAGGCAAGTTGTCTTCTTTGATTAAGACTAAATCATTAATTCTCAGACTTGAGTGGTTGGTTTTCCATTTCTGTTTCTGCTGAAGTTCCGAAAGATATTCTTTCGACCACCTCACCCAGAAGTGTTGTTGTAACCTTTGTATGTATTGGAAGGTTGTCAGCCTGTTCTCTGGTATATTTCTGGTATTTGGCTCTGGTATACCAACAAGTGACCGACCAATAAGGAAATGAGATGGGGTGAGTGCTAGGAAATCGTTTGGATCAGAGGATAGTGGTGTTAATGGTCTGGAATTTAGAACAGCTTCAATTTGAGAAAGCACAGTATAAAATTCCTCAAATATTAATGTTGTTTTGTTTAATATCCGCTTTAAGTGGTACTTTACTGACTTGACACCAGCCTCCCACAATCCACCGAAATGAGATGCGTAAGGTGGCATGAAGTGCCATTTAATTCTATCCTGACTTAATATGTTCGATATGTTATCATTATTATTCCTTAAAAACTCGAATAATTCTAACAGCTCCGCGTTTGCACCCACGAAAGTCCGTCCGTTATCCGAAAATATCTCGTTTGGTTTACCTCTACGGGCTATAAATCTTTGTAATACCAATAAAAACGATTCACTAGATAGATTTGTTACTAACTCGAGATGCATAGCCTTCGTTGAGAAACATACAAAAACACAAATATAACATTTTATATGCTTACAACCTCGACCCTTTCTATCTTTTATAGTAAACGGACCCGCATAATCGATTCCTACTATACTGAAAGGTAATGATGGATGAACGCGTGATTGAGGTAAGATACCCATTATTGGCGTCGTTTGTGTTGGTTTAGCCCTGAAACATTTTACACAATTTCTGACAGTTGTGCGTGCAAGATTTCTCCCGGCGATTGGCCAATAACTTTCGCGTATTGATGATAATAGAAGTTGAGGTCCAGCATGCAATAATGTCACATGCTGATCTCTGAAAATTAATTTCGTTAAATGATCTCGACTCGATTGAATTAATGGATGCTTTCTACTGTAGCTACATTTAGCTAATTGTAGCCTGCCGCCCACCCTTATTAGGCCGTTCGAGTCTACAAACGGTGACAATGATTGCAAAGAACCCTTACTGGAAATACTATCGCCTTTCTCCAGCAACTTTCTTTCTTCTGCAAAGCATTTGGTTTGACTTAACTTGACAAGTGTGTTCATTGCTTGGCATAATTCATCTGGCTGTAATGAGCCAAAATTGCGAGCTGTTTTTGACTTACAATTTTTTATAAATCTAATACAATATGCTATAATCCTTTGTAATTGTTTGAGATTGGAATAATTTTTCAAATTGTATTATAGGTTGGACTGTTGTTGATACATAAATAATCGAAGTCTTTTTTAATTCTGGGATCTCTCCATCGAATTCAGGAAATGAATCTGGCCATTCTTGTTTGTCGCTCTTAAGCCATTCTGGTCCCAGCCACCAACGTTGATGAGTAATAAGCTCCTTTGGATTAACACCACGCGATAGCAAATCTGCGGGATTTTGCTTGGTTGATATATGATGCCATTCATGTGGTTGTGTCAAGCGTTGAATTTGTGAGACTCTGTTTCCCACAAATGTCTGTAGTAAATTTGAATGTGTTTTAATCCAATGCAATGTTACTGTTGAATCTGTCCAAAAATATGATCTATCAATACTTTGTTTGAAGGATGTCTTTACCTTAGCTGCTAATTGTGCCAGTATTAGAGCACCGCACAACTCCAGTCTGGGTATAGTTTGGATTTTCACTGGTGCTACTCTTGATTTAGCACACAACAACCGTACATGTAGTCGTCCATCTTTGCTAGTCGTTCGTACATAGACACATGCACCATAGGCCTCCTGAGATGCATCTGAGAACCCATGGATCTCCATGCTATCTATGTCCCCATCACTAATGTATCTTGGTATTCGCAGTTGATTCAAAACTGTTAACTGTTTTCTAAACGTCTCCCAATTTGTGTGAATGTCACCTGGCAAGGATTCATCCCATGACACTTTGTTTAGCCATAGATTTTGTAAAATAATTTTCGCCTTGATTATACACGGACCCAATAACCCGAGTGGATCAAATATCTGGGCTATATCTGAAAGTATGATTCTTTTAGTGATGGCCCCATTGTGAGGTGAACTTATTTTAAAAAATAACTTATCTGATATACATGACCAATATAAACCTAATGTCTTCGTATTCTGATTATTGCCAAAGTTTTGAACTTGCAATCTTGATGTATTTGATATGATAGTTTGTAACAAATGTTCACTATTTGATGCCCATTTATGTAATTCAAATGCTGCCGACTTCAATATTCTGATAAGGTCATTTAGATTTTTGTCTAACGTTTCTAAAGATTCTCCGCCTGTGATCAAATCGTCTACATAGAAACTTGAATCAATGATCTCCGCTGCTTCTGGAAACTGAACTCGATTTTCAATTACCAATTGTTTAAGACAACGTATAGCTAAATATGGCGCACTTGTGGTGCCATATGTGACCGTATTCAACATGTAGCTTCTGACTGACTCATCCACTGATGATCTCCATAGAATCTTTTGCAAGTGGCGTTGATCTGGATTGATCCAAATTTGTCTATACATTTTTTCTATGTCAGCGCATATTGCGTATTTGTGTTTGCGAAATCTTAAAATAATTAAAAGTAAGTCCTCTTGTAGTGTAGGGCCTACAAATTGAAGATCGTTTAATGAGAATCCACTATCCGATGAAGCAGACCCATCAAACACCACACGCAATTTCGTAGTTGAACTAGTTTCATTGATTACCCCATGATGTGGAAGATAATAAGAATGTTCATTTTCGTTGTTATCATCGACCAAGGTCATATGGTTTAATTGCTCGTATTCATTCATAAATGTAGCATACTGGGTTTTAAATTCCGATTTTGATCTAAATTTGTTTTCTAATGTGTGCAATCTTTGTAACGCACTTTCCCGAGAGTCCCTAACTTTGATGGAGATTCTTTTAAAGGAATTGATACTATAAATTTTCCATCATCATGGCGCTTTACTGTATTTTTGAATATATTTTCGCATTTAATATCTTCTGATGACAATACCCTATCTAACATATTCTCTTCTATATTCCAAAACCTTTCCAACTGTTGTTGGATATCAATTGTTTTTGTAAAGTTGCAATATGAATTTGTGTTAAACTGACCTTTAAATGAACCCGTCACTATCCAGCCAAAGCGAGTTTTTTGGAGCATTAAATCGTTTGATAATTTATGTTGCCCAATACATAATAATTGCCAAAATATTCCTGCTCCAAGTAGAATGTCTATTTCTCCTGATTCATTGAAATTTGGATCAGCTAATCTAATATGTGGTGGTATGTTTTTTAAATTAAATTCGAATGTTTGATTTGGCAACACGTCTGATATATTTTGTACAACCAGCGTTGAAACCGTTGTTTCGAACGCATTATGTACCGATTGCAATTTAATTGTGCATTGATGATGTACCGTGCCTCGCGATTGACCTATTCCCATAATTGTTGTATGAATATTTGTCGTTGGTAATGTTAACCGTTTACTTGTTTTTACTGAAATGAAATTTGACTGTGAGGCTGAATCTAGGATCGCCCTGCATGTAATTGGATAGCCGTTTACATCATAAACTTGTATTAATGCAGTTGCAATAATTACTGAAGACATGTTGTTACTTATTGTATTTGACATGACGTGCGTCGCATTCTCAACACCTTTTTCCAAATGCAATAATGTATTATGCTGTGAATTACATTTTCTACATTTACCTGAACGACAATCTTTTGCAACATGCCCTTCCTTTAAACAATTAATGCACAACTTGTGTTTTTTCGCGTTATCGATCCGATCCTTACCTGATAAATCTAAGAACTTTCTGCAATTGTATATTGCATGTGTTCCTTTACAAAACTTACAATTTTCGTTTATTGTATTAAATGAATGAGTTTTATTTATTTTTTCCTTAGGCTGTTTTGTTATAAATTTCCCTGCTTGTAAGGTTTCCAATAAATCAGCTCTAGCTCTTAAGAAATCTTTTAACTCGTCTAATGTTGGTATTTTATTTACCCTTTTTGTTTCCTCCCATTCTCTCGCTGTAGAATGGTCGAGTTTTGATGTAACAATATAAATAATCAATGTGTCCCATTGTAATGTCGGTTGCTCGAGGATTTGTAACGCCCGAATATGTTTAGTCAAATTATCAATTAAATTTCTAATATCCGAAGCCGACTCTGTCGCGATACTTGGCAAATTGAATAACGCTTTTACATGATTATGAATCAACAAAGGCTTATTGTCGTACCTCTGACATAGCAATTCCCACGCGACACAGTAATTATCCCCTGAAAATTGAATCGCCGATATGACCTGTTGTGCACTCCCTTCTAGCGCCGCACGAAGATAGTGAAACTTTTGAATTTCCCCTATCTGCCCGTTTGTGTGTATTAAAGACTGAAAGGTGTCTCGAAAGCCTAACCAATCTTCGTATGTTCCTCCAAATGTAGGCAAATGTATTTGTAGTAATTTAACATGATTAGGTAACGTTTGCCGGTAAACTGTTAGAATTATTCGAACCGTCCGAATTGTCAGTTTTTGCTATATTTTTACTTGCTAGGAATGTTTTTGCCTGCGTGATTGCTTTGAAATATGAATTTTCAAACGTTTCCCGTTCTTTAAATTGTTCTCCTTGATTTTCATGTTTTGTATCTATTATTAACTGAATTGCATCAAATTCTGTTAATAACGTGTCTATCTTTATTAACCTTTCTGTTGCTTCTATTACGCATGCGCTTAATTCGTCTTCATCTACCCCCCTTTTACCTTATCTATTGTGCTATTTATATAATTAGTAAAAACTGTTAATTTTGACTTTATTGCACCGCGTGTGCGTACATTTTGCTGTAAATCCGCGTCCATGCTTTC
>CM043016.1:62051188-62251110 GCA_023690525.1 Holotrichia oblita | reverse complement strand
CTTCGAGCAAAAGAGGATACGTCGCGGTAAAATATTCGAAGAAATCGGGTGCAACTTCTAAATCGTCTAAAAAGTGACGTGCATTATTACTAAGATACATTAAATATTTCGAGTAAAGTAAAATTACACGTATTGAACACTAAATAAAAATTAGCTACGTTAAAATGAGATGGGCATGAGTAGCGAGAAGTCTAATAATTTTTGAAAATATTTATCCTTGGACGCCTTTGCGCTTGGAAGTATTTCAAATAATGGATACAACGAATATAGTTTTACTTAGTTATAATATTACATGAATAAAATTTCTTATACAAGTCCTACTTTTTGCAGATTGGTCAAAAAAAAAAGAAAATCTTGGCTGAGCAATGTTAAACAACCAAAGATTTTTAGAACTAATCTACAATAGAACCAAATAGAGATGTATTAAAATTATTTGAATGGAGAGTTTCAATTTTTTATCGTTTTCGCAATAGAAGTTGTAGACCTGCATCCAATAGGTCATTTACATGTTAAAATTTAAAAAGTGATAGTGTCTTAATAAAAAATATTCAGTATTATCCCTGCAATTTAGAAATTGTAAAATATATAAGATGTTCCATTTAAAATAACAAAGTTTATATAAGTCTACACCATTGAAACTAATTTAGATATAGAGAGCAACATGAATTATACTTAATTCTAATGAACGGTCATCGTGAGACACTCTGGATATTACTATGATACGGTCAACACCCGAAAACCCTCATAATAGAAACTTTGATCGTGAAAGCCTCCAATATCATTTAAGATATCGAATCATTATGTAAGTTTCATGTTTATGTTGTGTCAAATTCCGCATCCAGTTCATTCGCGAGACAAGCTATTTTTAAATATTGACTTGCCAAAGATTCTCAGACATAAGCACATTAACCAAAATTATGTTGATATCTTTGGAACAACAAATTTATGGAATTGCTCGAAGGATTTACAGCCTTTATTATACACAAGTGAGCTAAATCCATGATTGAGATCACTGAAAATGAAAGTCGGAAATGTATTTTGAACTTTTGTTGATATGAAAGTCATGAGGCTGCATCTAAAGACATGGCAGACAGAACTGATATCCTAGCAAGGCATAGAGAATTTATTTGAAACCAAATATATTTCTGATCGCATGATAGCAGGTGCACGAAAATATCCGTTTTAAATTCCTTAAATAATAAATCTTCAAGCCAACCCGTTCTAATTTCAAAAATAAAAGACAAAACTACTGCTAATATTAAAACCATATCAAATTATAGAATAAGTATTGGCAAGGCCGATATTTCCTTCGTGAGTGACACCAGATAAGTTGAAGAGAACAGATAGAATTACGGAAGAACAGACTATATATAGGTCTTGGGTTAGTTTTGATTAAACAACCGAAAAAGCAAATTAAGTTATGAAAGATACTTCTGTCATGCTCGGTAGTATATCTACCATTTATCTTGAACAGTGAGTTCCATTCGGGAATTCCATTTCGATTATCTCAAGAGAAAAGGAATATTTCCTGTAAAGGTATGATCTTGGGTAGCATGTCATTCAAAGATATAAACGCATTTTATAGTTGCATCCAGAATGACAACCGCCACATTGTACTATGTTTGTAGATCTTGATAGAAACTTGGTTGAAAATAGACCCTTTAGAAAGTTATCTTATTAACTTGCTTTGTTTGCCTTTTCAAATAAATATTCCTTTATTATTAGCTCTTTCGAGCGCCTGATTTAATAAATTACACTAAATTAAGTTTCATTCTATAGATTTGCAAATCTATAAGTTTTCTCTCTAAAACTAAGAAGGAAGGAACATTTATGCTGTCCATTTGTTTTTCGGCCTTTTTTATTCAACCTCTAGAGAGGTGGTAAAGTTTGTACACATGAGAAACATTTTTTAGTCAACTTGGTATTAATGCTGTTTGACGCAATCAATGTAACATGTTTTTCGACATTTCTTAAAATTCAACCCCTAATAGGGTAAAAAGGGGTGGTGAAATTTGTATGGGAAATATATTTGTAGTCAAATTTACATGAAACTTGGTATCAATGCTCTTTGACACAATTAACGAAACATGTTATTTGATGTTTCTAAAATGGGTTACATTTTAGAAACATCAAATAACATGTTGTGGAAAAATGTGAACACTTTTATGGTCAAAGCTATTTGAAACTTGGTATGAATCATCTTTGATACAATTAATAAAACATGTTTTTCCGGCGATTTTTAAAGAGGGGGAGAGATACCACGTATACTTTGAATTCAAGCGACTATCCTTTAAAATGCGCTCTGCAATGACCATTACTAAATTTCTGGCCAACTTAAGGGAGGATTGTTTCTGACGGGAGCAATTTAACGTTTCCGATTAAAATGAAAAAAAAAACTGTACAAGTCTTACAGTCTACACCGGCCAAGTCGCGGGCTGAAAACTAGTTAAAAACATATACATTTAATAAACTAGTACTTAAGTGTAGCGAATAATTTTCAAACATCTTTAATTACCGACAATTCACAAGATAATCGCTAAAGAAACGGTGAAAGTCGATTTATTATTTAAATTTTTTACCTTTAAACTTGATTGAATACCAAAACATCTATATACTCATGAATTATTCACTATTACTGCCGAGGCACACTGTACATACCTTGTGCACAAAGTATCTCGTAGATAAAATTTTTAATATATGAAACAAAATCTTGATTTACTTATAAGTACATGCTCATTACTCATTTTTCCCAGGTAATCACTCAGTATACAGTTACATTACATATCCAGGATTATTCATGGAACTAATTCGTTAGAATTTCTTGATGTTCCCAAAATCTAACAATTCTGAAAACTTGCAGTTAGACATGATCTAGTCTTGTCAGCAAAATTATTCGGGTCCTTGTATCACTTCCGGTTTACTAGAAGTTTGTGTTGGCATTGTTGTGGCTGCAATGCCTTCAGGAATATAGAATTTTGAACAGTACGTTGCAATTGGCCGTATATTTGGAAAAATTGAATAACTCAAAACCTGCCGACATAAGGTACCTTAGTAATGCAGAATTACATGCGCGACTAATTAAAATTTTTCCATACTATTTAAATTAAGAAAGTTGGCATCAACTTCTGGTAAACTGGAAGTGATGCAAGGGCACCAATAGTTTTGCTAATGAGACCATTTCTAACTACAAGTTTTCAAAATTATTAAGTTTCTGGAACATTGAAATGCTGTAATCAACCAGTTCCGTGAACAACCCTGCATATCTTCCGTCGTTATCTTTTATTTGACTTACCTTCAACAATAATAACAGCATCGAAATTAAAATTAAAAAAGGTTTGATTTAAAGCCCAACCATAATGCCTAGCTATTTTAAAATACCCTTTAAATTTTTTTTCTTGGGGCAAAACTTCTATATCCGATTGATCCGGTTGCTTAATCAAAGTCACTTGAGATCCATACCTATTTATCACATCTGTAGTCTCTTTATGATTACAATCCTTCAAATAATAAACACGTATATTTAACTAAAGAAATAAACTACTATTTTATGAACGTTACCTGACTAACTATAATAGGAAATTGATCTGGATTGGGTCTATATTGCAGTAATTGGTCTAAACAACGTGAAACAGAAACCCTATTACATGCAAATACTAGGATAGGAATTACGAAACCATTATGTTCTTGCGTTTTAATCTGCTTTGAAGATTCATTCTTCATTTTGTTCCTTTTCTTGTGTTCTAGAAATGTATGTAATTTATTTATCATCTCCCTATTGTGCTTAAACTGTTCATCTATGCCACCTTCGAGGACATTCAATTGACTATCAATATTCTCGGGGATTCAGTTATATTCAATGGTCGATTTATAAATGTGAAATATATGAATGAAGCCCATATTATTAGTAAAACACCTATAATGTATGTCGTTTTTAAGCGCATGTTATTGATATAAAACTTTTTCCTGAAAAAAAATCACCTACAGTTCAAAATTTTATTTTATTTTGGTTAAGATTAGGTAACAATGTACTAACTGTGCTGTGCATTATGTATCACTGCCGTGTTATCATTACATACTGTATTTGAATAGAGTGTTAGAGATTATTGATAATTATAAAAGGTTTGTAATTTGCTACACGGTTGGACATTCTCGACACGTCAAAACTGTGTCAAATTATCGTTCAAAAACTACTGCAAGTCTACCAACTGCAAATGTCACAATTTATCGCGTTCAGTAATTGTGTCTATGCAATTACTTTTGGTGGCTTTACGAATCAAAACCTTTATAGTTGCTGTGCTTTTTGTTAGTTGTATGTAATACGTGTATACAGGATCTTTCACGAAACCCGTTAGTTAGTAAATTTTACTGTTTTAAAATATTTTCAACAAAATCTGACTTCCGGTTATACCGGAAGTAACTAGCAATTTGTTATTTTAAATGCAAGTGTATATTTTTTTAATGAAATAGACTCTATGCATTATTTGCAAATATTTTAGGGTACGCTATACCAAAATTCAACTGTTTTTAATATATTTACAATTTTCCTTAATAATTTGCTATTGCACCATCTTAAAAAAAAGAAATATTGTAAAACCCGCTGAAGCGTAAGGATGGCGTAACAAGGATGCGTACCAAGAGTTGTCAAATGAGTGACAGTTTTGTTGCTTTTGATTCATATCAAATCTTAACTTGGTTTCAGCCACACGTTAATGTCATTGCATTTACCTGTGAATTATGTATTAAGATATAAAAAGAAAAGAAGAAAAAATTTAATGTAATTTATTTTCTACATGTTTAGTATAAATATAAGTTTCTATCAAAAATATCAAAAACAATCATTTAAAACAAAATTTATCACCTGTTAGAATGAGATTTATTTTTTTTTAATCGTTCATAAATAAATATACAAAAACATAAACACAAAAATATATGGAATACATTAATCAAACGAAAAAAGAAAAAAATTTATAAAATTCAAAAAGATTACAAATGCTCTATATGTTGACCATTTTGGGCTAAACATTGAATTAGCCTTTCTTGTAATTCTGTCGTTAACGCCTTCTCCATAGCCTGGTAATTAAAATTTCTAAACGCTGTATCCATTTTGTTGATTAATTCTGCTTTTATTGTTATTACCCTTGCGTACACCCTTTCTTTTAAATAACCCCATACAAAAGAAATCCAAGGGAATTAGGTCAGGAGACCTAGGCGGCCATTTCGAGGGTTCGTTAGGACCTATCCATCGATCTTCAAAGATTTGAGTTAGTTGCTAGTAAACATCGTACGATGTGTGCGCAGGGGCACCATCTACCCATATAGCACACTGTTGTCCATAGTATATCCGGTGGACGTCCCTATAGCGATATAGGAATATTCACTGGATATCCATATTTTACCAAACTTCGTCCATAGGATCGACGTCCTATGGATCTCCTTTTGTCACGAGTGTGGACACGAATCCTGGACATGATATCCTTTGTGGATGTGTATAGGATATCCACAAAGGATATCCTATACCTATATATATATTTTCTGTCTAATTTAAGTTTTAACGGGCGTCAATCTTAGAGGCATCAATGTATTTTCATGCGATGATTTGACATCTTTCTCAAATGTCACACATTTGCTCACATTTGAGAAAGATGTAATCAAATGTGATATCTATAGATTATCTAAACTCGCATAACACTAATGTAAGCACCACAGCACAAAGGGGCATAAACTGTGCGTTATAAAGGTTATGTTTCAAATTATCTTTAGACCAGCTTTAAACGACGCTAATATAAGCGGGCTCGGTGGCCGCGATTAACGTTCGGTTTGCATACCTTAGAGGGCGTAAAGTACAGATTCGTAACGCAGTATATCGCCACATTCAAATTAAAATACGGAAATATTAATAATTACAACCGGTGCTAGAATTACAAAAATAATCAACTTCAGAGGATGTTCTTACTGTTATATTAATTTCAAACTATTGGTTATATTTTGAGAAGAAATGCCTAAATCAATTTAATCATTTGTTTTTGTGTAATAAATATAATACCATTGGTTGGAAAATTATCGTTCTTTAAACATATACATACCTACGTATGTTTATGTTATTACGATTATTACTATCATTTTCCTATAGTTTCTGTTTAAATACTGATTCAAATCAATCAATCTCCGTGGACGTTGTTTGGATATCCATAGGATAAAGTTTTCCGATGTCCATAAGATAAGTATATCCACTGGACATCCACTTTACGTCCTGGATATCCGGAACCTAATATAGACCTAAAACGGACATCCATATAGGATACAATAATGCAATTTTTCTACACTTCGGTGTCAAAAATCCATATAGGATATTGTGTACTATCTGGGTAGTAGATACCAGCAATCCCTAAGTTCAATAAGCGGCAATTCATCCAAGAACGATGAAACGGTGTCTGTTAATATTTGCAAGTAACAATCGCTTGTCAAATTTTCGTCGTATAATTTATAACGTAATCCACCATTTTTGATCATTACGAACACCACCAAATGTACGTTGATGTTTTGCGGCCCGAACAACATGTGGATTTTCTGTTGCCCAATGGTGTAAATTTCGTCTATTGATCAAACCCTCCCGTGTAAATTTCGATTCATAAGTCCAAATATATTTATCAAACAATTTTCTTCTTGAATTTTCATTATCTACCATAAATTTATAAAATTCAACTCGTTTAATATTGCCTCCTGGGTGTAATTCTTGTAATAATTGAAACGAGTATGGTCGCATTTTGTGTCGTTTTAAAATTCGAAAAACGGGGAATTTTCTGACAGGCCGAGATCAACTGCAGCTGCAGCGATTGAACTTGTTGGATATGTATTAAAGTAACAATACGCCCCAACCTTAGAAATTTGTAACACCGTTTATAGCATACCGTGTAATAATTGCAATAGCTTCTACATAGGTCAAACATCGCAACTGTTAAAACACCGAATAACCCAACATAAAAGCGATTGTAGGATTGGCAAGGTTTCATGCGCACTGGCGTCACATAGCATAAACCACGATCATATTTTTGATTACAGTAGAATTGAAATTTTAGAAACTGAAAATAATTACAGAAAACGTTTATTTTTAGAAATGGTTCACATCAACAACAATCACAATAGTATAAATTTCAAAACTGATACCAGTCAATTAAATATAATCTATTCGAACGTTTTACAACTACAACGACAACTTTAACTTTTCAGTTAAACTACGTATCATTTTTGCAATTTTAAATACTTTATAATTTCTTACTCCTCTTTTATAAAAACAACAAGAAATTCGTCCGTTCTCACATTGGTTATCCTTGCACATTCGAAGTTTTAATGTATTGACATAAATTTCAATTTTAATAAAATTATAATTTTTTAAAAGATTTTTAATAATTAAAACAACAATTTTAATGTGTTTGTCCTCGTTAGTGCCGATTAATTTTACACATGTCATACAGAGATCAACATTTTTGAAACTCAAATTGTAAGTAATTCACACACACACAAATTCATTGTTTATATAAGTTGTTGTATACCTTTGTAGCATGCTCCTGAGGAAGTTATAAAATATAACGAAATATTGAGCTTATGAATAAATGAGTTTTTGATTTCAACAACAGACCGATTACCCTGACATTTCGTGTTTTGCCCTATGGAGGGTGGGGATACTTTGAACAATTTTTATATTTATTAATTTCTTACCTTACTTAGCGTTAGTGATTTTTGAAATACTGATATACTGATTGGCGCAAATAAAAGTAGATATTAAGCTTGAAATACACACACATAAACATGTATGTATGTACGTGTGTATGTGATAGAGAGGAGGAGCTATCGGCAATGTAGTGGGGTACCACTCGTACTATGCGAGAGGCAAGAGGAAAGGAGCATTCAGCACTCGCTGCTTATAGCGTGTGGTATTGTGTCTGGACAAACTCTGACAACTAAAATAAAATGCCTCTAACTGTCCCAGAAAAAATACAGATTGTATTATGGCACGCGGGGAATAAGAGTTTTGTTTCAGTTCAATGTTAATGCATACATACATCCATTACAAAGTTAGGCCGTACGTTCTAATAGCGACGGCAATTCTTAAAAGCAAACGTGTGCTTTGTAATATCAATCTTTGCGTTCTAAACTGAACGGGAAGCAATAACGAATCTATCCCCACTTATTGCAAGCTGACCTCACCTACCATTCTAAATCACACGTATATGTAGATATGCATGCGCTAGTGTGTGTAGTACGGTACTTCTATATTCACTATAACTTCAGTCTATCTGTATACTATTGTTAGTAGTGACTTTCAGAAAGCTAAAAGCGATTTTACATTGATCTTAATATGTATATTTTTTTCAAAAACTCAATTAACCTTTGCCATTGTCCAAACTCTCCCCGTCTGAAGATAGACATTGGACAAGCGTTGGGGAGACTATGGACAAGGTATATGTTAGGTATTGTAGTAAATAAAACCATATGATGTAATAAAACAATATGATTTATTTCAGTGCTTTAATGAAAACATGGAAAATATACAAGTGAAAGGAAGATGAAAACTCTTAAATTCTAGGTTAGTGTAAACTAAATGGTCCAATATCAACATTGAAATACAACATATCTTTAAATCTTTCCCTAGTTTCGTTAATAGGCCGAGGAAGCTTAAATAAAATATCTGCAAATGGCACAAATGCTTCATCATTCTCATTTAGAGTGAATCTGTTTGAGATAGTATGGCGTTTTAAAAAATGTACTTCATAACCGTTATGAAACTTGTTAAGAACTTTAGCCGCGTAATTTCGAATGCTGGCTTTTCCGTGTACCTTGACTATAAGATAGTCTCCTTTAGGAACATCTTTTAAATTTGGAACATCTTCATCGCTATCAAACACCAGCTCATCTTCAGATGAATTGCCATGGTAAGAAATTTTGTCCTCTTCATCAGTCTCCTCGTCTTGGGCTATTTTGCGTTTTACAGATCTTATCTTTTCCTTTTTCGGTTTCTTCTTAGCATGCCTTTCCTCAAGTTCTATTTTTTCAGGCGTGTCAGCTGCTATCCTGCATTTACCTTTGTTTCTTGGCGCGCGATTACTGTTCCTTTCTTGGGCTTCGGGGAATGAGCCGATAATTTCAGGGGATATAAATGTTACGTTGCCAGAACTTACTGGCATGTCCAATTCCAAATTAATAGCTTTGTTCGCGGAAGAGATCCCGAATAGATACAGGATATACTTGGAAGATGTTCAGTACTTTTGTATTGCGCATGCGACTCTTGGAACACGAGAGCGAATTTTCTCATCCGCGAACACTACTCGAACGAATTTCTGATATATTCATTAGTTAACGTTGGCACCACTGTAACAAATTAAATTTTGATATACGCCAAGTTAACCTTGGTGACTTATAAACGGATACTGTTTATGTGTATTTTCAAATGTTCAAAATAATGTTGATCTGAGAGTTGTGGTACAATTTCTTCAAAAAAATTGGTAGTTTTTGTAATCTCTAATATCTGAAGAAGTTCTTCTTTCATCATCACTTGATGTGAAATATTCAGACATCTAAATTTTTACTCAATTAGAATTGATTTAAAGCTCGTACATATGTATACATAACATGTGTATTTCGATACATAAAAAAATTTCGTTTATATCGTACGTTTTTACTTTAATAACAATTTTAATCAATTTGTTTCCAACTTAACTCTGTTAACCATAGCAAGAAAGTAAGAACATGTGATATTTTCACATCAAAATTTAGAGCGCATGCGTAGGATATAAAATTCTTGCCCTTGATTCAGGATCTACAGAACATGTGACGGACTACTTCGGAATTTGTAAAATGTGTTGCGCGAACAAAGAATATTCTGCACCGGTGAGAAAATTCTGTTACCGCGAACGATCATATTTGTAGTGCGCAGGTCTTTCATCCCCGAATACGTTCAGAATGTCGTCCGCGAACAAAGCTATTATTAGAATCATTAGATTTTGATGTAGATGCTTCACTCCTTTCCAAATTTTCACTAGGCTCACAAGGTCTATCTGACACATAACACGACAAAAAGTCTTCCTCCTTGAAAATACACTTGTCATATGGCACAATACCGGTGCACCTAAACCCGGCTTTGATATTTGTAGGTGTTGCAGCCCTATCCCAAGCCTGTAGGCAAATAACAGGCAGATCATATATCGATATTGTTTGACCAGGATGCATAAGTAGCCAAGAAGTTACGCCTTGATTAAAGAAGGTCTTAAACGGACCAAACACCGTTCTGTCAAGGGGTTTGAGGTATGAGGTGGTAGTGTTAACACTACAATTCGATTAGACCGGTAATATTCTATTGCGGGTACCGATAAATGGGAATCATGATTATCCATGATAAATAGAATTTTGCTGTCAGGCGAACATTTTGTATGTTTAGTAATATGTTTTAATGCCGTTAAAAAATTATCTGTGGTCATCCAACCACTTGGATGTACTAAGCCGAGGGCGCCACAATCTGGAACACCATTCATCATCCTTTTGTCGTCAAATCGGTGCCTAGGAAAGATTCATATTGGCGGTAATGCAGATCCAGCTGCACAAATTATGCCCACTTGAGTAACAAGTTCTCCTCTCTCACGAGAAGTTACCTGCCCAATTTGGTGTTCTCCTTTTTTCCCTACTATTTTAGGGACTTTTTGTACTGTTGTGACGCCCGTCTAAAAACAAATAAAATATGTACATAGTTCGTTAGAATATTAATTAAGACATCGCAGAATATTACTTCGTCCAAATTAAAAATTTGCCCCGATTCAAATAAATATCAGCCAATGACTTCACCCAGTTTTTCGTGAAATATGTTTACGTTGGTGGGATTAAAACTGGTCATTCTTGCCAAACTGGTGGCCTCAGGCTTTCTTACTGAAAGTTTGGGATGCCGTTTCAAAAATGCCCAGAACCAATCTTTGCCAGCTAAGTTATTTTTCTTCCACGCGTGGGGGATATTTAGTGAATTCTGTAACGCATACTCATATGCCAAGCGCCTTGTCGCATTTGGTGTTAAACCATAAAACATAGAGGCACATTTCAATAAGTAATCTTGCAACGCATTTTCCATTTGGCTACTAAATATTTGAGATTTCCTAAAGTTTGGTAAAAATTCAACGTTATTTAATCCCTTTTCTAGCGCTGGTTTGACATAATTGTTGAGGCTAGATTTCTTAACGCCATTTCTTTCAGTACTCTCTCGGTAAGACATATTATTTTCCATAACATCTATTGCCCCTCGTTTCATATTTTCTAGGCAAAATTGTTTGGCGGTACTTTTCTTGTACGATCTAGGCATTGTATTACTAAAAATAACGGAATACTTAACTACTGAATTATAATTACAGATACTTGGCAGAAAATATCACGCTACTACCCTGTGGGGAGACATTGGACAGTCCAATATGTCCCCACTGTTACTGTCTAATGTCTCCCTCTAATACCTTAAAATAGTCAAGTCAACATTTTCACGCAAGTATCTATTATTTAGCTTCACAGGTACATAACCTCAATTATCGATGCCCCATGGCTTAATGATGTAGCAATTTAAACAAATTCATCACTATACGTCTAACAAATGACGAAATGTCTTCTTTTTTTTAATATCACCGAAAACTCTTAAGTTTACTAGGTACTTACAAAAGCACATGCCGCACTCATGCGACTTGTAGAACGTACTGCTGAAAGTTAGTAGGTGTCCTATAAAAAGAGGGCGAAATTTGGCTGTGTCCAGAGTCTCCCCCTGTCCAAAGTGTCCCTACCCTCTATATATATATATGTATATCACTGCGCGTAGTTTTTCTTTGTTAGGCTTTCGCCTCTAACGTGGTTTGCACATCGAATTGCCGTCTGACATGTCTCACCAAAAAAGTTTTTGTCTGCAGCGTGGTTTACATGTTAAGTTACCGTAACCTTCTAGCGTACCCTACTCAGTTTTTGCTCTTGAAGAAGCTACTTACATTAGTGGCGAAACGTCGAATTAGTACATAATCAATCATAATACATATGTATACATTCAACAAAATTTTTATAGTTCCATTTATTTGTAGCTCTCCTGTAATCATTTAGCAACAGTATGAGTTGGGAATTACCTCGAATTACATTTCTGAACGTAAAGAAACAGCAGAGGCATTATTTTGATAATATCGCAACTGTTAGATATGTAGGGAAAGCGCCTGCTCTATAAACATATAAATACCTGCGAAAATTCTATAATTCCACAGAGCTAAGAGGAGTAATCAAAAAATAACTCGAAGGCAGCGCTCATCTACATCTCGGTTTGCCTCTTTTGGTATGTAACAGCGCAACAAATAAAATCCAATTTAAATTTACTAGTAAATAACAGACGTGTGCAACAAATTTTATCTGGCAATAAACGTTCTCGGTGTTTAAACAAAGGTTTCAAAATCACTATATTGTTTCCAAGGAATATCTTGGAGTATCTGAAACCAGGGAAATTCTGCCAGCGGGATACTCTAAACCTCTCTACATTTGCGTTCTTTTTTGTAGGTGCTCATTCTTATTCCACAGTAAGGTTCCGGTCCCACAAACAAAGTCATGGCTGCCTTCCTTGCTAATACATTAACTTCTTCGTTGCTTCTGATTCAAGTATGTCCTGGTACCTGTTAAGACACTCCCAGACTAATTTCGAACTGATGACTATCGCAGAAAATTGCATTGCTTTGCTTTCGATAATGCCTGTCCAGGTTGAATTGAGTACATCTTCCAATGGCGTGTATCTCCGTTTGGAATTTATATTGATTCTTGGCCCGAATATCCCTGCATCGGTTCCTTTACTTCTGTATTAACTTCGATACATAATTTGCTGTGGATATTAAGAAAACTAAATATTCTCTTCAAAAGTTTATATGGCACTATATAAACTTCACTGAATGCAACTATGACTAGAAGAGGATAAGAAAACCCGCAACCAAAACAAGAAACATTTAGTTGGATGATGTAGTAACAATAAAAAATGTATTCAATTAAATTTTGCAAATAAAATTACCTACATCAACAACGTACATATCAAATCACACCAACAACTTTTTAATTTAAAATTGTTGTCTTAATGCAGATTGAAGAAAATGGGATTCATAAAATAATAATTTATTAAGAAGATATGTCTGTATGTAATAATCACATTGGTATAATACAGATGCATATTAAACATATATGTAGTAGCTATCATTTAAAAGCACAAGTAGAATTAAAATTAGAATATATATCGAATTGACGAACATATTCCAAGGCACACTTGTATAAGAAGATATATTGGTTCGACGTCATAACAAATTGCTTCCTACTACGTCGAACGGTACGTACAGCCAAACAAACATCACAAATTTGCTCCATTTTTATTTGATCTATGACGAAACACATTGCAACATATAATCCACATGCTTTAGCGCCATCACTGTAAGGGAAAAAAATGTTATTGATTTGGTTACCTAATGATATCAGAGAGTAATTATTGGCACGAGCTTCGATTAAGATACACTTACTGGCAAGTTATTAAAATGTTATCACTATTACGTCCTAGACGATTCATTTCTGCATACGTCGTTACAAGATCAACTGAATTTTCTGGATGGATCATGGCGTAATGCCAATTGCTTAAGTGTAAAATCTTGATGTGGATGTCTTCTTCCTGTGAAGCATTTTCTATAAGGACATGTATTTAGAGCTGCATGGCCAGGAGGTGTGGGTGGCGCGAAATACTCTCCATATACAGGAATGGTAATTTTTTTTCAAATTTTGATGCAAGGTTTTTAAAGATTATAAAAAGAGGTGATAAAAGGCAATTGTCGCCTTGTTGCCGAATTACTGACATTTCTGTTGTAGAATAAGTACAAGAAAAAAATCTTAAAGTTAAGATTTATGTCGAAGCTGAACTTAAAGTTTTTTTTTGTAATAGTTTTTCTTCAAATTTTAAAATTCCTAGTATGCATGTTATTGCTTCGGAATTTTAATGATTGTTGCTACAGCAATTTTCTTTTATAAATAATTTTTGGAACTATTATATCATATATATCTCTACTACATCTCATTTCAAAAAAAATTATTGCCGTATATGAACAGAATTTAAAGCCATTCCCCACTGGCCGCGCAACTTTAAAATAAAAGTGAAATTATAGTAATACAAAAGATTATTACAATAAACCATTGATCTGCAATTAACACTTCTACATATATTGATGGACTATTTATATCGTAAAAAGTTACGAATTAAAAAAATTATTACATATTCTAATAAGTAGCTATATATTGAATTATTAATTATAGATTTTATAATTTTTTCTGACATTACAATCGCTTCTCTTTATTAATTACATAATTAATATTTTCGTTGTACATATCGAAAGATTACAAACATCGAGATATTTATCAAAACAAATGTGGCAACACTATCTAGGTATAAGCCAAAATTTATAATATTTCATACCAGAGTTTGAAGATTAGTCATTGTTACAGTGTAGATTTCAAAGTATTCCTTTACTGTTCTATCCGTGAATTTGATTTCTAAATATGGCACAGGTTTCATTGGACGTCCACCAACAGTCGGGTAAAATATGCAAGAAGTCTGAACACAAAAAGCAACAGTAACGAATTGATTAAAATAACATAGAAATCATACATTATCTTTAAGGTTTAGAACATTGAGGCATACTATCATGGTTATTTTCCTTTCTTCAATTAATCGCCAAAAGTCTCCAATGGTGGAGTTGAGTGGATGTTGTGTTACAATGAACTTAGCTGGAGTAGCAAAACCATCCACGGCGACGGCATTGATATAAGTGGATGTTGGATCTGAAGACGGATAGGCTGTCAAGCAAATTCTAGATGTCACATCTGAAAAAATATCAAGGTTTTAAGGTGACAAGAAACAAGTTTTGTGTGCAAGGTGTACTAAGTACTTATAGTCTACACGTTAAAGGACGTCGTAGGTTAATAATAATTGGAATGATTGCTGATTGAATTCAGTTGAAACTTGGTCTAAATTTAAACGTACACCTTTAGAATGTATCAATGTTGAATCGATGAACTGCTACTCATCTATGCGAGATGTTGTCTGTATAGGATAATCTATTCTCATATTTTAGATTCGAATCAAATTTAGACAAAAATAAATACATACGTTAAAGTTAGGAAAATCAAGCTTGATTGATACTAACCTGGTAGAATATCATTAAATCTGTTTTTGGCACTCACTACTGGTAAATCAGACCTAAAACTAGGTTTTCGCATGGCATCGTCCTGCCAAGCAGATTCCTCCAAATATTGCATTTCTACTGAAATATTTACCGCTATTCTGGTTTCAATAGCAGTCTGCATAGCTTCATTACATAATACACCGGTGTCAAACGCTACAAGAGATTGGAGCAACACTAAATGTATTAATTTGTATTGTTCGACATTTTCCACCATATTAACTCTTTGTTCGCGTAACTTGTACAAGTGGTGAAGAACGTCAACTTGATCCTCTTTTATGGCCATTCTCATACAAATATCACATAAAATCACACTACCAGTACGACCAACACCAGAACTGAAAGTATTAAATGAGAAACAAGTCAGATTTCTAGCTTTAATGTAATAACTGATTGTATTAAAATCACCTGCAATGGACAACTAATGGTGCTTCGCTTTGAGGAATTGTAAATATTTTCTTCAAGAAAATAGATAAATTTTGAACGTATAAAGGTACGCCATGCGCTGGCCAAGTTAAAAAATGATATTGTTGAATAGTCCTCATTTGGCCTTCATGCGATACGTTAAAATCTCTGATTTCGTAGTTTGCCGTTACAACCACATTAATGTATTTAACTATAATATTATTAAATTTTATTATTTTGTTTATATCCGGCCAGTATTTCGCCACTATTTCCTACAACAGAGAGCTAAGTTTATACTGGTGTCTGGTTAGCAGAAAGTTACAATATGAACATTTTCTGCAAACTGACTAAGTTTATTAAGAACTGATAAAAAGTGACTAATAATACATTTCTGTTGAACAGCTCAGTAATGGCTAAAATCACCACCTCAGTATCACCATCTCAGAACCTACTTTTTTCGTTTAGTGAGTATAGCTACTTTATATTAGGACAAAGTAAAAAAAAGGAAATACAAATAATGTCTAAGTAGTTATAATTTAAAAAATAATACCTTTTCCACTTCATCTGCACTTGCTATCATTATTATATATGCCACTTTTTCTTGCCAAATCATCCTCCAAAAATCGTTCATGGTATTAGCTTTTGGTGTTTGCGTTGCAATATAGGCGTTTTTAGATTTGTAACCCTATAAATAAGTCAGTACCTAGTAAGATATATCTAATAAAAAACGGACATCCTTAAAGTTGATTAATAATTATGACCTTACATTACTATTTGTCAATAGTAATTCAATGCATAGAACTTAAAAAAGTGTAACTGAATTTCCTTTTTAAATATGGAATTAATGGGAAAAAATATATTCCATTATGTTGTGTAACTGTATGTGTCCAGCATTGTGACCTGCTATCGAGCAATGATCACCAAATCAATTATGAATATGTATAGGTATATTTTATGAATGTTTTTGCTAGTGTTATAAAGTGTAACCCAAAATTGCATTCATGTTGTGAGTTATGTTTTTGGTTAAAGAAATGTATTAATAACATTCTAACTGTATTCTTATGCTTTGAATCATTTGTATAGGTGTCTATATTTTCTTCATATAGCTCATCTTGATTTCTCTAAGGAGATCATTTTACCATGGACTCAGTTCGTAAGAATTGAAAAATCATACGTTGGCAGTGTAATATAAATTGGAACGGGATCGAATAGAAAAGTGACGATTTACATGTTAACATGCAATTTTGCAAGGCGTAAGTTGTCTGGGAAGCTATTGGTGGATCTCTTTTGCTAGGATGAACTAAATCTTGTTGGCTGCGTTTGTGGAAGGAAGAATTTGCTTACTACTCTGCTTTATCAGACTTGGACTGATTGTGCAATAGAATATGTATGCTTAGTAAATGAAACTTTATCAACTATTCTTAGTAAATTTGTTAATGCTTCTTAAATGCCGTCTACAATATAAAATTAACTTCGTCTCCAAATTTCAAATTTGTTTCCTTAGCGATTTGGATTCAGCATTGACGTAACAGTCGAGACAAGTCTTATATATGTATGTATATCGCTTATTATTCGAGGTAAAGGGCAGATTTAAAATTAGCAAAGTTTCTACATTTCATGGTTGCTATCAAATCGAAGAAAAATGCATACATGATAAATGACATCGAGATTTTTTGAAAAATTAAAACAGCTGATTTTCTTCCTTTATCGCTAGCATCTTTACTTGGCTTTAGAGAGGAAAACTAAAAACACGGTTTTATCCTCTAGCCAAAGGCGCACATCAATTTTTTCAATGATGTTTTGTTGTTGTCTGGCCATCATCAACTTTCTTATTGTGTATAGGAGCCAAATTGGATTTTAACACTGTTAGAACATTTTTTCTTTCTTAATTGAATCATGCATAATACGTTTCCAAAAGTTCTTGACATTATGCTTTAATTGATGAAGAATGCTTTTTACGATTATGCTCTTTAACACAATTACTGAAACGCGTGTTAAGCAAACACCATAATTAAGAAAACCCCGTTTCGGTGTTATTTTAAATTCAACCCCTAACGATGTGAAAGAGGTATGTGCAAAGTGTGTATAAATGCGGCATTGTGCACCGTTGCACCAATTTCAGAAACCAGATAGGTAGTTGTAAGTATTTAAGAACATTTAAAGGAATTATCTTGTTGTTGTGGATGTTGTTTAAACTTACGTAATTTTAAACGCTTGTTAGAACAACGGCAGCCATACTAGTATTTTACACAAACAATACAGAAACAAACGGCTGCCTGGCCGGGGATATAGCAATGCCGTACATCAAACGAAAGACGCATTATAAAATTATTAAATTGAACTTAATTTGCAGAATTTTATATTGCTTAAGTACGTAGTCAAAAAAAAAGTATAATAAAATCGATATCCTGCCTAAGTTGAAGTCAATAGTGTGAGAAACTAATCTGGTATACTCCTACAAAATAGATATGCGATCAAGTAAAGGCGATGCAACATAGTAACTCCGTACAGAAAGATATCCCTCAAAATAAATGTAAAGAGTAAAATTACACGTCTATTTTTAATGTTGACGAGAGGTAGATCTAGGCAACTATATTCAATTTCCTTGGATTAACGGAATTGTAATCTACCATCTACCTAACTTAAAAATTTCATTAATTTAATTATTGTAATTAATAAATAATACTTACGTCAATATAGTTGGCATTGATATAATCCGAAAAGGGATCGTTATTGACAACCTTCAATTTAACTCTACTGTGATCGTCTTAAACAAAAGAATATTTGAGTTAGTTATTGCCTCGTTCATTTTATCTATACATACAGGCCACCAGATTTGCAATACGATTTTTCGATCTGTTTTCTTGTTGAGTACCAGTAGTCCATCCTCTTGTTTGACCAGTCTGAAGCATCTACAGGATATGAAATATTAATAATATTTTAGATAAAGCAAAGTAATTATAGATTTATAATAAACCATCTGCATATATTTACCCCATATTGCTTCTCAAATTCTCCGTCTTCAATTGATTTCTTAGTATATTCGTTCAAGTTGCATATTTTAATAGGATTTGAATGCTTGGCTTTTGCTTGTTCTGACGACTTGTTTGATTCTCCATTAACCTGGAATATATTTTATGACAAATACACTATTATAGAAAGTTAGAATCTAATTTAGACCTACCAAAAGTGTGTTACCAGTAGTTGGCGAAGTAGGAGTTGTATCTTCAGACGACAAGAATGACAACGGTACATCGTATAGATGTGAAGTAGGTGTGTCTTCATTAGATGACAACAATGATGGTACTTCGTATAAATGCTCTGATAACGCTGTTTAGGGGTAAACAATGTTTTCAGTCGATACATATCAATGTAACATTAACATAACCAAAAGCCAAATTTTTCCAGCATGTCTAGTTTTAGAGATATAATCATACTCCACTCGTAGATAAATAATAATTGTATTTACAAATTTTGTTCAACAGAATTTATAAAAAATAAATAAATATAAAAATCTTGACAACAAATATTAGAATGTTTAATTAGTATCAAGAATATAAAAATACTTAATTATACACATCAATGCTTTACATAAATAGTTTTTTCTCCCTATTATGTTGACTGTAACCTTCTCTAATGAGAAACCAGCAATAGTCTCGCAGTATAACGGGATCTCACCTATTCCGATATCGTTTTTTCATTTCTGCCAAATTTTGATGAAATTTGTTCTTTCGTTCATCACTCATCTTTCCTAAGTTAGCAAGAAAGAAATTCAAATGTGACAAAATGAGTTTTGAGCGACATTCGGCACCCTAAATTTTTTGTTTTCTAATAAATTAGTTACGATATTTTGATAGTTTTCCTCTTTTGATTCCTCAGGACAAGTTTGCAAACATCTTTAAAGTAGGTGCATGTTACTAGCTCTAAATCATGCATAGTACATTTAAAATATTTATCTTTGAAAGGCTTCCTAATTTGTAGATCAACAAATATTTCTACGCGACCTTTATTTAAAACAGCTGCTTTTTTAACGTTTTAAATTTTATATTAGTTTTCAAAAACTATGTTGTCCGTAGGTGCCATTCTTTTGTTTGATAATGTTGCTGAGCTGCTTGGGCTGTCTCACAGACACTAAAAACAACAGTATTTGGTAAACCCACTCTGCAGTCCAAGTAATAAGGAAATGATCTTAAGGTTACCAAAGATTTGCCAACGAGGATTTTAATGTTGAATTAGATTTAATATAATTGACATACGTTTCGTTTGTGTTTGTAAACTGACCCGATGGAATTGATGGTGTCGAGTTATTATTATAAAGTAAACCGGCTTTGAGATTTGTTTTCGGCAAGTCGATAAACAAGCACCATTCTGCAGAATTATATAGAATACTTATTTTACATACTTCCATTATTTCAGTGCAATGACAGAAATTTCTTTCAACTTAAAAAACTTAATACCATATTAAGTCATTGAGATCCGATTGAGAAATGAGATGCGGTTCATTGGAATCACACGTTATGTCGTTTGAAAATTATTCAGAACATCGTATCTTCCTCGATTGTGGAATTTTCTAAAAGAATTTGAATGCATTGAAGTTGGAAGCTCACAATCAGTTCTTTCCAACGGTTTGCTTACAGATGGATATTCTGTATACAGGTTACTTTGTATTTATTCCTTTTTGAAAACCCTTCAATTTTTACAAAACAGTTCTTGACGTCATTTGTTGGTTCGCGCCAAATCATCGGTCTTCATAATAGGACTTAAATATTCTTGTTGTTGTTCCACTGATTGAATTTGGCATAACACGAAATGCAACATATAAATATTTGATACTCATGTTTTGTTTTAATTTTTAATTTTGAAGCCAAAATAATGTTCTTAACATCTTTGACTTAATTCACTTAAAAGCTTATTTTGCGATTTTGTAAAATATAATCCACAAACATAACAAAAACTGTCCAGAGAATTTTTACAGCCTCTTGCACAGTTTTCCATCTTTGAAAATTGAACATAACACAACTTGTGGAATGTTGCTCCAAACTTTCTTAATAAAGTGGGAGTTCAGTTACATTTTACTTCTCTCTTACCAGACCGCGTCAACAATTAAACAATATATGAATCATTCAGCCGGTTGCAACTTTTGTATCTATATGTATTGATTTCAGAAGTTTACATTTTAGTATATTCCGCGATGACTAATTTTCTAGAATTCTTTTTAATTTTAAATTTCACGTTAATCTCATCTCATATTATTTTGAAAAACCTATGTTAGAATACAGTTTTTATGTTTAAAACAATGTAAAATGCTAAAACTTGAAAATGAATGAAAAGTTACGCAGTAGGCTCATTATGTCACGCATTTGAGTGACATAAAAAGATCATTATGTGCGCAAAAAAATACTTTTCAACTTATCAATTATGCGCCTTTGGCACTTGTTGATGGCGCAGCAAAATATCATATACTTTTATACTGCATACTATATACAGATGAAACAGCCGTCCTATAGTCGGGGCATCGTATATCGGAACTATTCGGGAATAGAGAAGTAGGGATTTATTAGCTTTGTCTTGATTCAGAATTCAGAATGGTTCTAGAGTTGTTGCGCACGCGCATTTACAGTTTAGCGTTTTGGTTATTTAAGAACTCGAACCGAATTTTTAGTCCGATGTTTTGGTTCTTGCACTTCCATGAGTACCGATTCTGAATTATTAGTTCGAAATTACGTCATCGGTGCATATGTTCAGAAATTCGAGTTATTTCGATACGTTCGTCATCAATGACATTGATATTTACGTTGTCTTTTAAAGTTTGAGATTTTTTCCGTTTGTATTTGATTTTTTTTTTGTTAATTACTGTCCTGGGAATAAATAAAATTTATGGAAAGTGGGTGGTATTCTAAGACAGAGACAGGATTTGAAAGATTTAGCGCAGAACATTCGCTATTGATATTTTGGCAGTAACAGGCTCCTAAAATGTGTTTTGGGTATTAAAAGTTCGGAACCATTCTGGAATTATAATGTTGTGCGCTTACGTTCTGCGCAGTTCTGTTACTAATCCTGAATTCCGAACCAAAACAAAGCTATTAGTAGATAGTTAGATGCACGCTTCACTCGCGACCGCACGGTTGTAGTCTGTTCAATACATATGCACAATACAATAATTGTTTGCTTATTCTCAAAATTTCTATAAACTTTCTAAACTAAACAGAAGTTTGTGATAAAAATATAGATGATGAACTCGTCACAAATAGGAGACACACGATTACACACGTAACGAAGACAATAATTTCTGTTCATAAGTAAATAAATTAAATGGCCCAATTATGTTGTTATGTAATAGGCCAGCCCAAACATTTAATTTTGTAGAGTATTGTGTTCGAGCGTCATAAGTACAAGGTCTCTTTTCTTGTGACCAATACCTTGCAACACTTGGGTTGTGTCGACCATGTAAAGCGAACGAAGATTCGTCTGTAAATACAAGTTTTACACGGATTTAAACAGACATACATTTCAAAGTTTTTTGATTATATGACGAACTGTTTCAAAACAAATAGTTTGTTGGAACTCATGGTTAAATAGGCGTACAATATCTCTTATTGAGTAACCACGATGATGTTGTTTTGTAACATATTTCTTTTGTTGAAGGGTAAAAATGTCCATAATGAATTACAAAACAATCAGCATCAGCAATAGTAACAATAATAATCGTATATTTACGATGGCATGAATTACTTTATCTCGCTAATACAATACAACTGTGCGCTGTCGAGTTAAGCCTACTAATGCATCCCTACTTCTCTACTCCCGAATGCTTCCGACATCCAATGCCGCGACTATAGGACGGCTGTTTGATCTGTATATGCGTCATCTGATACGACACCATTCGTTCAGTGCACCGGAAAGCTCTAAATGCGTAAGCAAAAGCATGAAAGCTTATATCTGTCATATAGGTATGTACTATACCGGCTCTATTTGTTGTGGCTGTCGAATAATCTGCAGTTCTGGAATTCCGGATTTTGGTAGAAATGTCTGACGCAATTTTTGCACGATTTCGTCTAAAAATACACAATAATGTTTATTTCATTGTTAATTTTTGAATGACAAGTATATACAATTAGAAGCTTCTTTATTACCAGTAGTATAACACATTTATATAACAGTTAAGAGTAATATAGTGGTAAGACGAGGTTCACCTAACACTGCTTTTAAACCTAAATCCTAACCTATATACATACAGGGCGCGCTAAAATATTGCACCAAGTGGAATAATAACAAGCAAACGTTTAGAAATTTAGATTTGATATTTGGTAGCGTTGAACTGCATATTATAGCCAAGACACATTATTCATTAGACGCTTTAGTAAGACGACTTTATTTGTGCCAAGAAGTAAACGGGCAGCATTCTAAACATTTATTATGAGTTTGTTTATTAATATTAATATTTCTATTTCATTATTAATTTTCACAATTTTTAAAAATTATTTCTCAATAAACAACCTTATACTGTATGTCTTTGTATTTTGGGAGTAAGTAGCTCTCAATTGCTCTAAAGTTAAACCCTTGTTCCTAATTTAAAAAAGCAAGATGGCGTCGTCCTGCCCCCATCAATTGCACAAAACAAATGAAATTTATGTTAAAATGTTGGCTATAATATACAGTTTAACGCTACCACATATAAAATCTAAATATCTAAGCGTTTGCCTGTTATTCCACTTGGTGCAATACTTTAGCCGCACCCTGTATATGTATGTTACACTTTCAGTAGACAATATACAACGGAAAATTAAAAAAAAATAACGAATTCGAAGGCACTAGCTCTTCATCGATCCGAAACTTGTAAAACAAAAATGTATCACTATTTCACCACCACAACAATGAAAAATTTAGGATTATAATCAGTAAGTGCCAAGAAACAGTCTTTTGTTTGTAAAACGACCGGATGTGTGTGAGCTTATGTGAAATACGATCGCATTTACGCAGGTAATAAATATAATGCAAGAATTCTGAACTTTCTAATATATAACTACATAAATTGTAGAGCAATAAGTCAATAAATTTCGAAAGGACGAATGTGTCACAGATAATTTTTTGTTTTTTTTCGTGTAGTTAGAGATCTGCGTTTAATATCTGAAACTGTTGTTCAAAATGAGGCCAAGATTCTTCGCGGAATTAAGAAATTTCAAATTACAAATTACATACAGGGAATAGATAACCGAGAGAAGATTTAGAACAAGGATAGTCGTTGAGATGTATGTCCCTTCAACTGAACATTTTGGGACCTATTGGTTAGAAAACTGCGAAGAAAACTAATGGCTTTATTGCCGACTATGAACGCGATCCGTTTTTCGAAAAATATTGACGATCATCTTCAATAGAGCAGTTTCACAGATTTAGCACTTCTTAAAACCACACTGTGTGGAAGTTAGTACAGTATGAAATTCTAGAAATGCAGTAATTTGCTGATCTTTTCCAAAATTTTAGAAAATACTGAACGAATGCTTACAGATATGATCTATTTAGTTTGAAACGTCATTAAATTTGGGCAGAAGAAGAATTAAAGTAGGCTTTCAACTTGCGGGGAATACACACTCAGTCAAACAAACATTCATTATACATATACATATTTTTTTATATTACTAACTGCTCCGCCAAACTTGGAGATAAAAATTGGTAAAATAAATTCATGCCCAAATCGTTCTCGGATTTGCAATTGCCTAGTCTACGGTCGAAGAATAACAAACCTTGAATTGCAAATTAGGCTGCAGTCGTGTATATAAATAGGGATCGATTAGTGAGCTTATTAACCATGAATACAGTGCGTAGATTTTTTCTTATAATTTAAATTAACTTCAAAGAATTTGCTAAGTTTACTCATAACTACAATATAGGTAACGGGTCGATGGCCGCAGTGGTTAGGCGGCTGACTATCGTTGTGAGAGGACGATAGGTGCCGAGGTTCAATTCTCTGAAGAGACGGTGACATTTTTTCAGAGAGTTTAATCCCGGATCGACTTGCCATTCGCTCTGTTGGGAGCAAAGTGATTAACAGCGCCGCATCATAAAAGGCGATATGATGGTGTCATAAAGCCATTTGAACACAACTTACACACACCAAACTACAACGCAAGAGTTGCGGTGATAGCCAGACAAGTAATACAGCTTACGGAGTCACTGCAACTAAGCACCCACCACACATTAAAAAAAAAAATATATATATATGGAAAATGGTTGATAACGTAAGTATAAATGAAATAAATATACTAATATACTTCATGCTTACCTAATCCAGAGAGCACAAATTATGCATAGAATAACAGGAATTAGTAAAAGTAAAAATACTAGGTTTCCTATTGCTGTTGGAGGAAGCGTCGCCTTTAACTTGTAAATTTGAAGTCTCGTAAATACCTTGAATGTGTTATTCAATACAATGGAGATAATATACGTGTTCCCACTATTTAATTTATTATTTTTTAATTTCCAACGTTTGTCTGAAATAGAATCGGTTACTATATCGTTTCCAATTTGAAAAAGAAATCCTTGTCTATTAACGGTTTCTGCTAAGTTGAATTCGCCAGCAATCCATGAATTGGTGTCCAAAACATTAACATCCTTCAGTAATTGCTGTTCCAACGGATGGAAATATACACGTTGAGGTATTTGGTTACTGTTCAAATCCGTGATAATAATATACATATTACTACAAGAAAATAATGCAGTTGATTTTATTGAGTTGTATAGAATAGTACAAAATATCTAAAATACCTTCTATCACCGTCTACTTTTGAAATTAGCGGTATTTTGATAGTGATAGCAGTATTTGTCTTATTTTCTACATATGGTAACACTTCGAATTCAGGTGTTTTTGGCGGAGTGTAGGTTGAGTTCTGGACTGAATCTGATGAACCAACAGAATTTTTAGCTTTCACTGCAACTATTAAGTCCTGAGATGTAAACTCTTCAGTTAACTTTAACTAAAATGTTAGAGTATGTAATAAATTTCCTTTATATTTTAATATATAATAATTTTATACTTCACACTTATACTGCGCTTCTTCTTTGCTCACATTATATATCGCATACAGTGTATTATTAAAAGTGATTAAAAATTGTTGTAATGGCCCATTTGTTTTATCAGGATGTTGCCAGAAAAGCGTTAAACCATATTCATTATCCCATTCGAACATAATATTTTGTGGTGGTTCTGATACTATAAATAATACATAACTAGATATACATTATGTACATTTAAAACACATGTTTTAGAAAATGGAAGGAAAATAAAATATATATTTTTAAAATAAAAAGAGGAAAACACGTATGGATATGGCTTTTTTTACAAGTGACAACGAAGTAATCTGGCTTTTACTCGGCATCAACACATTTTAATAATATTACGTTTGCAGTCAATTAATTCCACTGGCAAGATCTGTATGTATTGAATGAGTTCAATGAGGTAACTTATGTTTAGAAAGAAGGCGTTAAATTAAAATTAGGTACTAGACTGTTACGGACACAAATTAACTCGCTAATCTACTGATCTTAAGAGTAAATAATACTTTAGTTATTTTTTATCTTCTTCTGTAACTACAGTAAGAAGGTCAGTTTTGTCTCCATATCCTTCAACATTCACATTTTTAGCTTTTACCTGTAATAAAGATTGACGCTACTGACAAACTTATTCTTATGGAAAAAGTTTATTTCGCGCAGAGTTCATTTGTTAATCATCAATATTTATTCATTTAACAAAAGATGATAAATAGAAATTATGTACAAAATAAGGCTGCCAAATTTCAAAAGCATCTGATGATAAATTATTGCCCTAAATTTAAAACAGTCAGCAGCATTTTTGCCGTAATTAATATCTACCTACGTATACAGTACAAATCTTTCACCTATGGTCGGAGCTCGGCTTAATCACGAACAGAATTAGCTCGATAACTTAAAAACTATAACCATTAGAATAGTGCTTTCCCAGACTTTTTTGGAGAAGATTTCATACTCTACAAAAAAAGTCTTTAAAGTCTTTTCATATCTTCTGGCGTTAAACCTACGGCTGCAAAGAAAAGGACAATTAGGGTTTTCCTTGCGATATTTTCCCTTATTTTGCGAATCCAGACTTAACCGTATAAGATATCAGGAAAACTTGTAAGACTTTTTTTAGAGCATGAAATTTTCTATAAAATGTCGAGGAGAGCACTGTTCTAGTTGTTATGGTTTTCAAGTTCTCGAGCTAATTTTGTTCGTAATATTTCAGAAACGAGAAGAGATATCGAGATGTGGTAAAGACTAGATCGTTCCTTGCTGCGGGCTCTACATTTAGGTAGAAAATAGAACAGTGGCGTACCGATGGGCTCGTTGGGGGGTCAAAAAAATACAATTTTTTCTCGCCCCTGCTCCTGTATATTATGAATGACGACATTTTTGAATGGTGGTACTCTTTCTATTGTATCAGATTACATGTTTATTCTAATATATAATAAACAATTGTAATTATTAGCTTAAATACCCCTAGAATTTGATGAAACCTTAAATTGAATTTCAAAAATATAAGAAGGGATAGTGTCCGGTAAGCATATATAAAAATGACGCTAAATTCTCTATAATGAACATTTAGAAAAAATTCCAAAAACAGGTAACTTTTATTTTTTCATGTAGTTTAAAGATAAAAATAGAAAATATCAATTCATAATATACAGGAGTAGGGGCGAGAAAAAATTGTATTTTTTTGACCCCCCATCGGTACGCCACTGTTCTATTTTCTACCTAAAATGTAGAGCCCGCAGCAAGGAACGATCTAGTCTTTACCACATCTCGATATCTCTTCTCGTTTCTGAAATATTTAAAAAAATGTGTTTTTGAGGGTAACTTTGAGCCCCCGTTACACCCCCTAAAACCAGAAACGGGGTCCTAAAAAAAATACGTGTCAAATATTTTTCGATGTTCTACATTCCTGCCAAATTTTATCAAAATCGGCAAGGGACAGTTGGGTGCCTTTGCTTGTAAGCCAAGCACCGACCATATGTAGGTGCATGATTTGTACAGTATAGTAGGTATGTATGTTACCTTCTTCTGCAACTACTCCATGAACGTCAGCTTCGTTTCCATATTCGACGACATTCGCATTTTTAGCTTTTACCTGTAATAGAGATATTTCAATAAATATATACTACACAAATCAAATTTATAGATAATAACACGAATAGAAACTCCAACATTTTGCAAGTTACTGATCGTCTTGCATATTTGACCAGGCCATATCTCGCATTCGGATGTTCCTGGCATTACTTTATCTCTCGTACTCGGGTTGACAGTTGTCACTAGATAATGATCTATTTCTCCCATAGGCGGATCAGGCGGTAACCATCTCACACTAACAGAAGTGTTAGTTTTACTGTAAATAGTTACATTACGAACGGGGCCCGGCTCTAAAATAACAAATAACAGGTACACTGTTAACGATATATATCTTTGATACTTTTTAGTAATAGTAGGCTATCGTTATTTGGCACATGTAATTTTTACAGGATGCTAAAATTTCACTTAATCAGTTATTTAATGCTAACATGTTATGACAGACGCTAAAAAACAGACAACAAACTTTTTTTCTCCATATATTCTAAAAATAGTGCACTTCTTTACAGTTCCTACCACGGTCGTCAAACTAATCAACTAAAATAAATGAACGCAAACCAAATACAAAAGCAGAAACAGAAGAAGACAGGAAACCCACTTCCTACCAAATCCTTCGAAATGACGCTCCCGGATATTCGGATGGCCATAGTGCCTGAGAATTATACTGGGAATTCCATTTTGTAGGAGCAAGCGGAACTAATCCGAAATTGCCTGCTTCTTGAACTGGACAACCTGAAAATTGGAGGATCGGACCCACAGTTTAGTGAAATCCGACACCGAGGGGGTGTGCTGAGCCTAGCCTGCCTGGACGCAAACGCCTGCTCATGGCTTGCGCCAAACTAAAACTAGTTAAGGAAGATCAGTCAGTGCTCTAGTATGGAACCCAGATCGTCCTGTGGATCTTGATTAGAAACTAGAAGCTGATTCTGCACCTGAAGTCGGTGCAAAATCAGCTTTCAGCCGAGAGCGTGCAGACTGTCATTCAAACGTTTTATGTTTGAAACTGAAATACATCATGGCGGACCAGGAAGTTGTCTGACTTAAAGGCGGTTGCCTGAAAGTTTTGATATAAAACCTGTCAAAACCAGTCAGGGCTCTAGTATAGATCCCAGGCCCTCTAGTGAACTCTGTGACTATTCCGCACTGACCTCAAGTACAGAATCAGAAACTCCAAATAAGCTCTTGGAGAGTGCTCAACACCAAGGCTGAATCAAAATGACAGCTGATGGTGCTGGCTATGAACGAAAGTTCATGGAACACACTTCAGGATACGTAGAACAGCAGACTGCATTTACATTTCTCCTCCTTGTCGTTCGGACCTCTAGGACGAAGGGAGAAGTTAGAGGCGGAAGCCGACGAAGAAGAGATGGATACCATCGAGACAGGACCATCAAAACAGTCACCTCCGGGATAAGACGGGGACGCACGGGACTGCGGGTATCATAACGGACCTCCTCCACCTCCGGAGGCGAAACCAGTACAGCAAGGTAGGAACATCAACATTCCTGAGACAGTTGCAGGTCAACCTCTACGTCTGTAAGGTGGCCTCCGCTACACTACAAGCTTCTGTAGTAAACATAGATATTGTTCTTATACAAGAACACGACACACAGTGAGATCCTTAGTCCCAGAGCCTGCCTGTTTATAAAAAGTAACCTAAATTTCCTGATGATCGGGGATCACTGTTCTAAACACTTGGCTGCAGCGAAAAACATGTGGTAGCCTACGCGAGAAGCAAACAGGAGCTCCTGCTCGGATGTGATGCCAACGCCTACCATACTCTGTGGGGCAGCACCGGCATCAATAAATGAGGTCTACATTTTTGTAAACATATTTTTTTTATTTAATAGCAAATTCCAGTGACGCAAATAGCAGATATATAAATAATATGCAATCTATAATTATATTTATTCATCACAATATTCAATGTTTTATGCACTCATATTGTTTTCTAATTATGTACTTGTTGTTCTAGTCAAAGTTCACTACTACAGCAGGTTTTCTTAAATTTGCTGAAGTTATTGATAATCGCTTTTTCTTGGATTAATACAAATATACTGACAATTTCATGAAAATTCGAAGTGAAATAGCTTTCTTTGAGTTATTTAAACAAGCTAAAAGTTTTTATTTAAATTCCTTTATAATTCGCATAGAAACACAATACAACATTACATCGAGATACATACATACGTGAGAAGCTCGACGTCTAACTCAGAAGAGAGAAGAAGAGTTTATAAAAAATGTGTAAAATATTCCAGGATTTACCGACTTATTAAACTAAAAAGTTCTTATTGACATCGAATTGGAATTAAAATTTCCGTGCACTTGTCTCATTTAGACAAATCTTCCAATTACGAGCGCATAGACAATTGCTTCGCTCAGTTGATCTACTTCCACTTAATACAAGACGAAAATTTACATTTAGCCCAAACAAATTGTAGTTTAAATTAGTTTAGTTTTTCAGAACTCAAACATTTAGATGCGAACGATAATTTGCACTGTTGCACAAATATCTATTTCGAAATCATCAAATACAAACAGCAACACGTAATCAAATAATGTAAAGCAAGACTGCTAAAATTCACATATACAACTAATTATATCTTACCGGTTGGTGATGTCTGTATCTTCGTATCTTTAGAAGTGTTAGCATTATTCCTAACTATAAACATTCTCACTGTGTAGTTGGTATATCCAAAAACTGGAACCGTATATTTCAATGATTCCTTGAAATTCGTGGCTTTCTCAACAATGTTTTGAGTTTTATTAACGCACCATTCGCTAGTACAAATTAATATCGCCGTAAACTGAAAAGTTCCTTCGATGTCTATACAATTCCAATGAAACGTTATTAAATATGACTTTCTACTGCTTCTGATAAACGTAACTTGAGGCAATTCTCGTTTTGTAGGTATTTCTGTTAAAAATAAATAAAATAATAAGTCAGGACATCAAACATATTACATAACTAAAATGAAACAAAAAATAGAAATTATACAAAAATTAACTGATTGTGATGAATGTATGGAATGACCAAAATAATAAAATAATTTTGTTAATTTTTAAATTCATACACTCAAACAAAAATATTGGATGATTCAGCGAAATCCAGTAACACAAATATTAGCACTTATATAAATAATAAACAATCTATAATCTTAGCGTTGTACAGCCAGTACTTCTACTCTACCTATAATTATTTATATTGATCACAATATTTAGTGCACTACGCACTCATATTGTTTTTATATCTGTGTATCTGGTTCATGATTCTTAGATATAAGAGAATACTGCATGCGTTTAATGTAAGAATAAAGGTAAGTGATTGCTGGTAAAGTATTTATTTGTAACGTTCGCTCTGTAGCTAGTATGCATTGCCAATATTAATACTCACGCACACAGTTTCATTGTATACGTAATGTACTACATACATACATCACAATGAATCGTTTATTGTATCTAATATGTGACTATGGGATCCTAATTTAAGATCAATGCATTTATTAACTACGACTAAAGCTAGTGAATTTCGTTTACAATATATTTTCTTCAATATAAACACGATTATAAAAATTAGCGAAACTATTATATTGAGCTTAAAAATTTGAAAGAATAAATTCTTTCTTCAAACGCTTTTACCGCTTACAAGTACAGGCAAATCATTTGAAAAATAAAGCGACGAAAAGCGGACTGCGGCAGCTTTCGATATTATAAATTAATTATTTACTGTATATTTTTAAAAGTAACACTTACCTGTCTCGGACGTGTCAAATGGTACAGTAATACTGATACCGTCGTATACAGTAAAAGCCCAAATTTTTATGAAATATAAGGAATAAGGTAATAATGGATGGAGACGCACTTTTGTATCAACTACAGTACGAGTTGTTACACCCACGTAAGACTGTATTATACTACATCCTTTCCATCTCGAATGCTATAAAATTTAATTTTAAGTTTACTGTTAACAAAATATAAAATTAATTTACGCTGTATTCGATGCGATATCCCTGTATATTACCGTTCTTTTTCTTTGGCTCGTCCCAACTTAATTCAAGGCTCGTATTAGTCACTGAATCAAGCCGAAAGTTTTCCACTTTTCCTGGTGCTAAAATGAATTTAGCATGATCAATTTGAATAACTAACATTATTATTATCATCAAAATTGAAATGGTTACCTCCCTCCAGTGTTCTTTCAGTCCACTCTTTAATATAATTTCCCTTTCTATACAGTAATAGCCTATACTCCTCGTTAGGTTCCAAATTTTCAAATATAACACTGAAGTGGAACTCCTGACTACAACTTATGTTACTTTGATTTTGATATAGACAAAACCGAAATTCTGATAAAGGGCAAAGATCATTCGATTGATTTAAATATGTGTTTACAATTATAGATGTATTTTTTGGGTTTAGTTTCATAAATGTTTGAATATCATCTAAAAAAACCATTCATCAAGAATGCAATATAGGTATATCCTTTTTATTAATACGCCGTTAAATAGTACAATTTGAGACAAATATGAGTGATCTTTATGATCCACAAAAGTTAGAGCTTGACATGGAGAAACGTGCTAAGACAAACATTAAAAGTGATTAACTAGCAAGAAGACAGATACTAGAAAGAAATTGTGTCCCTCATATTATTTTACAGAGAAAATAATGAACGGATGCTGACCTTTGCACTTACAAAATTTTAATTCATTAATTAACTAATTAATTGAATTAATTATGAATAATAGTCGTTGACACACTACATGTGCTAATTAAATATATGGTTTTTCAAATTTGAATCCAGTGTTAGTCGGCAAGATCAGCGCACTTAGTTTTAATCCTAAGAATATGTCAGCTAAAAAGTTTCTTAGTTGCCTACACGATACCATTGATAAATTGATATATCACTCTTATGGCAAGTTTTCGACCATCGTGTGTTTGGTTGCATAATCTGAAAAAAGATATTTTATCAAGAAATGTTTGTTATGCCTCGCCTTCCTGAATATTCATTTGCGGTTAAACATGTAGTACTAATTGCCGACGAAATACGTCAACGCCCTAAACACGACCACCAGCAGAATTATTTCCGAATGAATAGACTATTTACTAACAACATACAAAGAAAACACGTATTTAATTTTTTCTTATATACATATACAAATAATATATAAGTTGCTCGAAAAGTAAAAAAAAACACGCTGAGAATGATGATTTATTTCCTAGTATATTTAGTTTGATACTTTTTGTTTGTGCACATTGTTTCGATAAAAATTTGCAATTTTTAAATAACGTAACGTTAATAGTGTGATCGATCAGAAAATTGATGTGATTATTAGGTACATATACAGGGTGTCTCAGCGAGACCGTTCATTAGAAGTTTATGGGGTTCTGGCCAGAATATAAATTTGAAAATTCAGAATCGTATATAATCTATTGTGTTCTCGTCACTTAAAATATTTTTAGATTTCTAGCGCCTCCGGTTATACCGGAAGTCGCCGACTACTTTGTTATTTTTATGGAACACCCTGTATATTTGTACATATTTGGATTCGCCTACTTTTAGGCTTCATAAATGCATTTAGTTGTTTTAATGTGATTTCGACGTTTTGATGTTTTTGTAGTTCAATTTTTTCTAAAAAAAATTACTATAGCGGACATTTATTAAAAAAATCAGAGAACACTCGAATTTTTCGGATATCTATTTAGAATTCATAATATGCTTAAACAACATGTTGGAATAGATTTTACCGTGGCACGTTAACTTTTAGAAATTTTGAGGAACCATAACTTAATTTTTTCAAATAGCACTCCACATATTTTATTACTTAGTCGTATTCGGCATCTCAGTTTACATCTTTTACATTCCACATGTTCTATACCTGAAATTGATAGTTTACGAGATAATTAGGTTTTTTTTGAAAAAATGCACTCACAACTCATCGATATTTATTCAGGGTGCCATGGAAACTAAGCGTTCTCAAAGTTTTTATTTAATATTATTTTTATTGTCAAAGTCTAACGTCAAAGTCATACTTCGTCGTTTGATCCTTGTTAATAATTAAGTAGCATATTAAGTGTTTTTACATTATTGTTATAAAGAATTAAAATGGATAACAAGAAGGAAAATAATGTTTACACATATCAAGAAATTCTTAATTTATTTTCTATTCACGCACTCAGAAAAATTCATGCATTGATTCAACAAAAAAATGGTAAATCCAAGAACAACTTTTGTTTAAATACGGCGAAGAGGTTTTTTTGTTTGAACAAAGATAAAAATTAATGTTGCGTTATTTCTGTTAGTTCAAAAGTAAAATTAGCTTGAAGTAAACGTTCCATTTAGTTGTTAAGACAATTACAATGTAATTTTTATGTTGTAGCAACGTTAAAATATTAACACAACTTGCATATTGATTGAATAACTGAATATTTGTTGGAACCACTGAATATGTATTTGGTTCAAATAAAATAAAATAAAAAACGTTTTGTTTAATCAATGCATGAATTTTTCTGAGTGCGGCAAATTCGACAAAATTCTTAGTAGAACTTGCAGAATGTTTAATGAAAATTATCCACATTTACCTCTAATGACAAAAGGTAAATTTATGTAAAAATATCTAGGGTGTTCCATTAAAAATAACAAAGTAGATGACCACTTCCGGTATAACTGGAAGCGCTAGAAATCTAAAAATATTTTCAATGAAGAGAACACAATCGATTATATACGATTCTGAATTTTCAAATTTATATTTTGGCCAGAACTCTATAAACTTCTAATGAACGGTCTCGCTGAGACACCCTGTATGTTTTTACAAATTGCAAAGATGCTAGAAATGCAAATATAAAGCTAAAATCAATCAACAATACCGATTTCCAAAATTTCCAAGTTCCAACGCCCTCCTAAACGGGTCAATTTTTTGTTTCTCTACCTAAATACATAACACTATTTTATATATTTTATATATTATGTGTCAAGATTTTTTATTCATATATTATGTACTTATTCGATCGGAATTCGAACATGTAACAAGTGAAGTAAAGTAGATAATTTAATAATGCTTTCAACACATATGCAATGAAATACTAACTGTAAGAAAATACAAAACCTGGTATCTATATTTAAAATACGACAGAATGAATAAATCATCAAAATAGCATATTTTGCACTTTAAGTTTATCAATGCTTTGAGACTCCGCCTCATGCAATTTATCCCACTCTTTGATTTCCTTGTCTTGCGCATTGATGGATTCGCTGGACGCTCGTGCACGCGTGGGTAGTTAAAACGAGAGCCCAAAATCGGGTCGAAAAATATTACATTGAATGATATATCAATTTATCAATGACGATACGTTTCAACATGGACAATGTATGTCTTAGTTTGATTTGTAAAATATAATTCATTTAAATCATTTCAGTAGCAAAACCACAAAGCTCTATAAACCATCCAAATACTTATGAGGTTTTCCACAAAAAATTGTTATATAGATAAATTTACTATAATCTGTTGATTGCATTAAAAGCTCCCATTTCGGCCATAACACTAGTAACTTATGTAGGTAAACCCACATTTATGGATGCGCATACCAACACAATAAACCAAGCCTTTTCTTTTGTTAATTACATTTTCTTAACCAGCATATTGCTGCCATCTTTTGTTTGCACAATTTTGATTACTTTATTTGTTAAGGAACTTTTGATAACTGTCAGAAAATGGTTATAACTGCCGAGTGTTTTAAAGGTCACGTAAATATTGTATTGTCGTCGGATCTATATGTAAAAATTTTAAATTGCAGTAAGGCTTACAAAAAGAGATAAATTAGAAACATAATAATATTGTAGTGTTAAATCCACCTACTTATTATAAATTGTTTAGATAAATCAATGTAGCTCAAATCATATTCTTTAAGAAGCAAGACATAAGAAGTACTTTAAAGTATAATTAAAAAGGATTATTTTAAATTGAAATCAAGTAAAAAAAAATTATTACATACTTGCAAAAGTTTAAATCACAATATACATATTTAAGCAAGTTCATTACTTTTTCAGCCACTAAGGCTAAATCTCTGCTGAATCTCAATAAAAGAGACCTTACCACCATCACGGCTTTATTCACTGGCCACTGCCCTCTCAGGTATCACCTCGAGAAGATGGGCAAGGTAGATAGCGACAAATGCCGATTCTGCTCTGAATAAAATATGCTCGTGAAACGGCGCAACACATTATGTGTGACTGCGTGGCGATAACCCGACAAAGGCACCGTCACCTCGAACAGGCGCACTTAGAACTGGCTGACATCAGTCCTAGCCCCAAAGAAGATCTCGAATTTCTTTAGAAGGTTGGAGATCAATTGGGACTAAAAGATCAAGGGTATTCACAATAGATCTTATTGGTCGCAGTGAAGCTAGATAAGATTGTCTTAACGATCCTTCACAGTGGCGTAGCCAGAATTTTGGTTTGGGAGGGGCCCAAAGGGGGTGAAGAACTAAAAAAAGAACGAAAGTTTTGATAAAGTATATTTAACATTTTTAAATCATCCAAATTCTGACAGTTGAAGCGTGAAAGATCAACTATCAAATAGAAATCATGTTAATCATTATAAATTCTTACGGGCATTGTGTGGTAAACACACCTTAGCGAACAAACTTTGTAATACAAAATGTGTAACCGCTACAATGAAAGGTACTAAAATTTCCCTATAACATATTGTAACGTTTACGGAGTTTAAATAAATATTCAGGCGGTATTTCGTAAAAACAACGATTTCTTTAGATTCTTTTCTAGAGGTTTTCTAGAATTCGAAGTTCTCTCGAATAAGTCATAGGCGTACGGCCGTAACAATATGTTTTGAGATATATATTTGTACAGTAAATAATAAAATTAATCAAATTAAGCGCAACCTGAACAATTTGAAATCGCTCAATTTGCAACTTGCGGTTTCTTCAAAAAAGTTGTCGCAATTTTGTGTCAGAAGTCGCTCAAATTCCGATAAATCGCCCAACCTGGCAACTCTGTGTGAGTGTGCAGTGTGCAGTGTTGCAATAGATACTTATTTTCCTTAGATATATTTAGATTCTATCGAAAAAAAATATTTTAATATTTTTCAATAAAATTGGAATTTGGATACAGTACAATTTCGGAGGGGGCCCGGGCCCCTCGGGCCCTCCCCTTGGCTACGCCATTGATCCTTCAGTAATCTAAATCTAATCTAATATATATATATGTAAATTTACCGGATATAATAAAACTTAATTAATTTATTACTAAGATGGCATTGTAATGAATCAGCATCCAAATCGTTTGCATTTGATTACACTCAAAATTTGTCCCAATTCATCTCTATTAATAGCGTTATAACGTTCCTACATACCACGACAAGTAGTTCGAACTTGTAATTTTGGAATATGATCACCATCGTATCCAGCTGTATTATTTACAAGTAAAATAACTCGGATGGAGTAGAGGACATTTGGGTTAAGGTCTGAAAGTTGCTGAGTTGTATGTTTCGAGTACGACATTGGTTGTGTTTGGTTCCATATCATATGAAATTCTTCCTAAAAATAAATTTATCATCTATCGTAATCTACACAAGTTTTTTTATTAAGTAATATTTATAAGCTACAGAAAATTCTGTATTATATGGTGCAAATGTGAAAGAAAAGATATTGCTTTGGTAGTCTGAAAATCATAAATTGGAAATGTTCTTAAAGACATATTTGTTGCAACTCATGTTCACGTATTTTTAAATTCAATCTATAAAATGTATATTAATCAAGTAAATAAACTATTTAAGGTAAGATAAGCTGCATTAAAACGTGAAGCTAAAATATTGCAAATTAGAAAAGTGTATTACGTCCGCAGAATTTCTAGTAATTATAGGGATACTCAAGCGGTAAAATAGTTATTTGTATATCACGGCCGCGAAAACACTTTAAGGTACCTACGAAGAGAGAAATTGTCAGGACAATCTCGAGTACGTTAAAGGTTTTCACGGACAATATATAAACAACATTCTTTGGGTAATCGTGTAAAACGTTCAATCTATTTCGTTTCAATTGAGACACAATTTAATCCTTCGTGCTAAATTAAAAAGTGTCTTCCATGCTTTTCGTGCCTTGCCACAAAAATTAAACGAATACGATTTAAGTCCGACAAATAGTTCTCAAAACTGTGTCGAAAACGTATTACTGGCATATTTCATGAAGAAATCGGATATCTTAAAAGAGCTTAAGGAATTCGTATTCGATGCGTATTGCTTAATACAAAGGAAGAGATTAACGTAAGGAAATTTTTGAAGTTGATCCCTTTTCTAAAGAAAAAAGCAAATAATTATAGAGCAATAAGTCAAAAGCGTCAACTCTGGATTTGGTTAAGTTATTTTTGGAAAACGCTGATATTTACTGAATATTTAATGTGAAAGGTACAAATTGCTTAATTAATATTTTGTGTTACCTAGAGGTTTGTAATAAAAACATAAACTATTCTGTTTTACTGATAATAAATGATTAAACATGTGTAATATGTTTACTTACTTTGATCAAAAATGACTATTTTCTACAATCACTTGATAAAGAATGATTTTATGCTTACTTGTTTACTGAAGACAGTCCAAGTCTGAAATTTACACCTCCTCAATAGCCACCAATATGTAACATTCCAATTGCCAATAAAAAGCAATTAAAAAGCACAATAATTTCTCGCAATTTGCTCGTTAACTTAAAATATATTTGAAGAACATTTTAGAAAATAGTGATATTGATATTCCGAGTACACTTCTTGAGATCAGAAGTGCTACAAAAGCTGTAAGTTTGAATATATTGCCAGAAAAATCAAAGACATTATCTGAGAAAGAACCACTTCATAACATGGTGTAATACGAAGAAAATGTGTAATTGTTTGGAAAACGTACAGTACTGTGCAATAAAATCTGGGACAAACATATTTAAGTTGTGTAATTAAGGACTCATACTCATGGAATGTCAATTGACTTAATGACAATCTGAATATCCTGCATGTCACGGCAGATCCGTTTACACAGACAAAAACTTGGGGTTTATGCTTATAAGAGTTGTCTCATTTTTTTGCATACATAGCACACCCAGTTCAACCAATATCAAAATATGAAGAATCTAATTAGATAATAGGATGTTTTCTTTCAAATAGTTGCCAGCCCGTTTATATGTGACCTTGACTTCACCTCATAACCAACAGCAGTTTCAGTAGTAACTTGTGACGTCACTCTTTATTGACATGGCGCTTTGTATAGTTTCCTCAGCGTGCATAATCTGATTACGGAACGCTAATTCAGTACTGTCAGTACTCTCAGCAGATTTCGGAATGCACCCTCAGTGCTCAAAATTACCTTCAATGATTCTACTTTTTGTAGTTAGAACTACACCACTGACTTAGACCCCTTATTGAAAAGGGAATGGTGAGTTGCAACCAGCTCAAATAGATCAGCTTGAGACAAAATCTTTAGTTTATTTTTACAACGGTATGGAATTATTAATAGATTATTGTAATACTCTCAATTTGACACAATTAATGTGTATGTAATATACACACACACATACATATTATATCATACCTGATATTGAACTGTATAGTATGCGGGAGTTTCTTCGCCATCGTAATCCAAATCTAGATCTACTTCTATTTCTCGGTGTTTTATAGTTTTAGCAGTTGGTTCTTTCTTAACGATAGGTAACTTTGCTATAACACAAGTAACGAGAATTCAATATTTCTAAATTAACAAAAGGAATATTGAACTGCAAAAGCTTTAATAAAAATTAATTACGTTTATTGCAAAATGGTTCGATAAAATTTTCTTGGCAATAGTCACACTTTCCATTGATATAATCACAAGTCGTGTAGAAGCAGTTACCACATTTTTGCTTACAATTGTGGCCATAAGTTCCATCTGAACACTCTAAATGAACAAAAGAGACACTGTTTGAATGTAGAAAACAATTTTATAGTGGATATTTGATATTGATGTATTATTGAAATAAAATGAAAATGAATGAAAATTAATATTTACTTACTCGTCTGGCAATTGGTATCTTGATAACCAGCAGCACAAAAACACTTAGAAACACCATCTAAAGTTGTGTAACACAATTTACTTTTTTCGCAGTCGTTTTTGTTAAAACTTGTACATGGTAAGCAATCCTCACCAATTGTATTTATTGGACATGTAAAATCTAGAGAATAAAGAAATGGCTAGTATTAGTCAGCAATAATTTAGCGATTTATAAAGAATAGTCAGTGTAATGAAGAATACTAAAAAAGAGTTTCGTCACCAAGAAAACCTAAACGTTTATCTAATGCTTACTGAACATCAGGTAAAACAGATAAAGGGATCTTACACCGATTAATATCAAATAATCAGTACAATTGGCAACAGAAGTATGACGATTCAAGCTGGGTGAAGTATCGATGCATCGTCCGGTGAAGTATCGATACCTATTCCAATATCCATAATCAATACCGTAGACGGAATCAATACATTGATAAGTAAAGGGCGGATTATAATAACAATAATTCAGCACATTTTAAGTATCCGAGTTTTATTAATTTATTAAATCAAATTTATTATAGGCATAATATGTCGTGGATGTAAGAAACAAAAATTAAACAGCCCTCTTTAAATTAAAAATAGCATTTTATGAAGCCTTTTCCCGGTACTTTTCCCATAAGCGCTTCCAAGAATTTATGAATGCTCTTATACATACATCCAGGCGGAGTTCCCTAAAACCTCTAAATAGATATATTTTACTAGAAAATTAGGAATACATGTGTTTCTTTGCTATTAGGAGAAATTTATTCCCATATTCGAAAGTAAGTTTATTTTAAACGTGCGTTGACTTTTGGAAGTGTAAACTTGTGAGTTGTGATATACAGGGTGTAACAATAGTGCGATGTTCTTCCATATCTGCATTTTTATGCAAAATATAGCACATATTTAAATACAAAAACTGTTTAGTTTTACGAAATTTATAACGCAAAATTATTCTACCATATACAGGGTGTTTAGTTTGTTCGTAACCATCAGTATCTTTACATTTTTAAATGGAGCATCCAATATATGATCACATTTTTTAATTTCCCGAGGAATTGTAAAACAACTTTATAAAGTATCATATTCAATTATTTTCATTAGTTTACAAGATACACCGGAACCACGTTTATCTCTGCGCTCACTTATATCCACCCTCATTCATATCCGCACTATAGCACTCATTTATATCCGCTCGGCATCGATAGTGCACGTATTCACATGAGCCAATCAGCGCGTAGCACGGCCTTTCCTCTCCGCTAACAGGATAAGAGTAGGGACTCCTCTTGAGCGGATGTAAGTGAATGTTTACGTTTCCCGACCGAGGATATAGACGAGGTTCCAGTGTATTGACAATTGTTTGAAAAATTTGACATTTTGCTCTCTTCAGAAAAATGCCATTATTTCGGTAACGGAAAATGTAACATTATGAAACTTAAAATAACGTTAGGAGCATCTCCTATGATGACAATAAACAGATGTAGACTTAAATACGTTATAAAGAGTGTTCTAGAAATCAGTGTCTTTTTGAACCAATTGAAATGAGAAAATCTTCATTTTTTCAAAGTAAAACACTATATTTTTATGGGTTAGTTGAAAGGGAAATTGAATTATCTATTAGTTTGAATAAAGCATGTATGTAGTTAAAATTAATGGTTTTAGAGATTATTCAAATTATTTCTCATTTCTGTGTGTTGTTATGTAGGTGTGCTCTTTAAGAGAAAGTATCGCTCTCGTGTTGTTGGGGCTGTTCGGTAAACTTGCTCTTTCATGTATCCCCAAAGAAAAAATCACATTTTGTCAGATCGGGCGACCTTGGTAGCCAATGCACTGAGACCCCTCTGCCAATCCATTTATCACGAAGTGCATTTAGATGTTTTCGGACATTCCTTGAGAAATGGCACGATGCCTCATTTTGCTGCAACCACAAATTCCTTATCATATTAAGAGGAAGGGTGTCTAGAACTGACTGTAACATTAAAGAAATATGGCCGAAGTAACCGGTTGCTTATTCCTCTAACTACATTCAAAGACCAACGATATTGGTAATCCACGGTTATAAAATGAAGATTTTCGCGGTCATAATATAAAAAATTGTGTCTATTAACGTAACCGCTTTTATGGAAAGTCGCTTCGACCGTGAATAAAATGAAATTATGAAAACCTGGTTCTTTCCGTTCTTTATTTAACATCCACCGGTAAAAATTGAGACGACTTTCAAAATCATTCCCAGACAATTCCTGGAAATAATGTATATGGTAGCCATAAGATTTGTGTTGACGTAAAATCCGTGAAGTCGACATACGGCTTATTCCTAATTGTGATCTAATTTTTCTTGTACTAGTATGAGGATCCTCGACTGTCATAGCAAGTACTGCAAATTGATTATTTTCGTTTGTAACTGGTTTGGAACGTTTATATTCTACATGTCCAGTTGCTTCAAATCGATCTCGAAGTCTTTCAAAGACTAGCGCTTCTGGATGTCACTTTATATCAATTACATTAATGTACTTTCATATTTTAAATTTAAGTACAAATTTAAAACTCACGTAGATTTACAAAAATGTCAGCATAACAGACAAATAGTAAAGAAAGTTCAAATTTATAATTTTTATTTACTTAATGTTTGGTCTCTAAACTTTACGCCTACATAGCAACATACAGAAATGAGAAATAATTTGAAACGTCTTTAAAACCATTAATTTTAACTGCATACATGTTTTATTCAAACTAATAGATAATTAAATTTCGCTTTCAACTAACCCATAAAAATATAGTGTTTCAATTTGAAAAAATGAAGATTTTCGCATTTCAATTGTTTCACTGATTTCTAGAATACTCTGTATGACGTATTTAAGTTTACATCTGTTTATTGTCATCATAGGAGATGCTCCTAACGTTTTTTTAAGTTTCATAATTACATTTTTCCGTTATCGAAATAATGGCCCCTTTATATGTGCGTAGATGAAACTACTGATAGTGGGGTCGATAATGATTTTAATAATGATAATAATTATAATCGCTATAATAATAATAATCGATAACAATAATATAATAATAATAATCGATAATGATTTAATAAATTAATAATCGGTATTCTTCACGTGCTAAAAAAAAAAAAACGTATCGGTTCCAGCAAAATCTTATTTAATTTTATCCAGACAGTTGGAAAAGACAAATAATTTGACAATAACAAGGTTTATACAGAGAGAACTGACAACTTTCTTCTTATCAGAATTGACTCCAACAGAGAAAATTCTATTGTTTTTGACGGATGCTGCACCATACATGGTGAAGGCAGCTTGCAATTTGAAAATCTTTTACCCAATTTAATTCACACAACTTGCTTAGCGCACTGACTAAATCGTGTTGCAGAAGATGTCAGAAACCATTTTCCCTTAGTAAATACTTTAATTAGTAGTGTTAAGAAAGTCTTTTTAAAGGCTCCATTACGAGTTCAGTTTTACAAACAACATCTATCCGATGTTCCACTTCCTCCTCAACCAGTAATCACACGATGAGGAACGTGGTTGGAAGCTGCTATTTTACATTCAAATCATTATGAATAAATAAAGACAATTATTATGGATTTTGATAGCAATGCACAATCTGTGGTAGACGCAGAAAAGGTGTATTCGAGTAAGGAAATACCTAAACAGTTGGCGTTTATTAAAGCCAATTACAGTTTTATTTCCACTTCTATATTGCAGTTGGAAAAACAATTTATGTCGCTAATCGAAAGCGTCGAAATAATAATAAAAATGTTGTTTTGATGTTAAAGGAGGAGTGGGAAAATCTGTGCGTGAAAAATGTTTAAGGGTAATAGAGAAAAATGAGGTTTTAAGAAGCTAAAAAGGGTATTGCTAACGTCTTTGGCTAGAAAATATTCAGTTGACAGATGATATTTGTAATTTGAAATATGCTCCTGTAACAACCTTTTCAATATATGCATAAGTATATACATGCCCGCAGACAGCATGTACTTACATACAGGATGGTGCAACCAAGTTGGGGTGGACGATTCTAATTAAACGATCAAAAATTTCGAAAAACTTTTGTGGAATTTGATTGATGGCTACAGGGGTACGTTTTAAAATTTTTTCTTTATACAGGGTAATCGAACCAGTCGGTGACGAACCAAACTTATGTTTTTTTAAATGGAACACTGGGTATTAGAATATTCCAATCGATTCTGCTAATTAATACAAACAATTTAATATAACATTAGTTGGATCTAAAGCCAATAGTTACGAAGAGAAAAGCAATTAAAGTTGAAAAAAACGCTCCAATGTCTCCATTTTATACCAAAAGCGGAAATGAATATTGAGTATAGTTTAAGAATAAATTAAGTATATGGCATAATCGCAAGGAGAGACAAAAATCAAAGGAGCCGCCTTATTTTTCCATTCTGATTTAGGAGTCTATTTTGTGGTATACTGATGAATTATGTATGTCATTATCTTTCAGGAATTAAGTGCATAGTGAGTAGATTATACAACAGTTGTGAACAAAGATTATTCTTTTGTGTACGCATCAGCTTATAATGTAAAGAAATAAACGTTTGTTATGCTTCAAATATACAACGTTGCGTTATAAATTCAACTTCAACTGTATCGTATCCGGCGCAATCTTAAATTTAAACGATTTTCCAAAATTTATTGCAAGATGCCTATACCGTAAAAGATATGACTGGAGCAGTGGAAACTACTAAAATTATATTCTTTCTTCTTTCGAAGAGCAAAAGTTATGGGAATACGTCTCTGAATATAGAATGCCTCAATAGAAACGGTTGCCATACCGAACCATTTAGATAACTTACTTATTTATGTTATTGTTATTGTTGTTTTTATAATTTTTAATTTTTTAATTTTACCTAATTTGTTATTACTAATTATTTAGACCTTTGATGTAAATTTACTTTATGTTTATTATTTAAATACCGTTTGTTGGGAGTATCTAGGAGAATTTTTAGATAATCAAAATTTTTTACTGATATTGTTCTTCATCATTGTTCTACGAACCTATCGGTTGCTAAAACTTTTTATATCTTAAAAATTCTTAGAAATTTTTGCTGATCAGTGGTTGTAAATGTTAATATCTTTTACTAAACGTTCGATAGTTTATTTTAGTATTTCATTACATATACTTTGCATAATAAATATATTCATGATTACTTGATTTGGTCTATTCTCAATGCTAATCCATTATAAATCCATATACTGAGAAAAATGTATTGTACAGAAGCGAATATAATGTTATTACAGGTAAAATAAAAATTGTAAAAGAATACTAGGATTACAATATGTTTTGTAACAAATACAATAATGTTTTGTTATTGTAAAGCAAATACTCGCATTGTTTACCCTAATTATTGTACTGGTGCAGATCTATTTCTCTCAGTGTACGCAAAAAACGACGTCAAAAAAAAATATGTGGCCAGTAACCATGTAAAACAAATGAGCTAAGCACCCTTGCTTCAGTAAATTGACATATTTGAGCATTTTAGGTACGGAGACTAATTAAATCGTTATAACTTATACACCTTTCATTTTAGCTTTAGGAAACCTAATACAGATTAAAAGAGAATCTTTTGTAGAATCAGAATATCTAATAAAATGGATACCTTTCCATTAAAAAAAATCTACTTTCCGCAGATCGAACTTATTTATAAACAACTAAGTTTTTAAACACTCTGTATAATGTTACAGAGAAGAAGTTGAAATGTTGTCTAACTACACAATATCAGCTGTGCGTATGCAAAATTTGATTGGTCTCTTTTACTCCTACGTGACGTAATATCACTATAAAGTAAGATCGGTTAACCGGAAGTGATATTTATTCAAAAATATTTTCACGTGATAGTTCATATTCAACCATATCCAACAGCAAAATTTTGTTTTAAAATTCCGTTTCGTTTGTATAATACTTTTAATAGGCCATTCTCACCAATCACCCTGTATGTATACATATACATATATCGTTTGGCAGCAGTTGTATTAAAGTTACATACATACATTTTTCGAATTAAATTTAATAATTATTTTTTCCTTATTCTGAATATTTTCCCTTTTTATATTTTTTAAATTAAATTGTAAAAAATATTGTTTCGTTATAAAATCAAATGCAATTTGTTCAGAGCATGATTTTCATTTAGTAAATAAAGGCTGTGCTTAAAGTATTTCTCCAGGAAGAATACTACTTTATTTCATATGCACACATTCACTGCTAAAAAATATGTAGTTATTTTGAAAAATATAGTACAGAACATACACTACTGCAAAACCCAGACGATGCATAAGAAGTTTTCTCTAGACAAATTGATGCAACGATTTTGAAATTTTTCTATAGCTGCATTTTTTACTGAGCGCTACCAACAGATGCAACATTCTGTCGACACGGAAACCGAAGCAGGTAAGAGAAACCGGTCGTTCTTACTGTGCTACGAGGAGATAATATACAGTCGAATTTTAGGCGTATTGAAAGGCCGCTCACGTTACCTGAGCGAGTTTGAGCGAGGAATAGTTGTGGGTTTGCACAAGGCCAGTGTATCCTTTCGTGAAATCGCGCCTCGTCTGGAACGATCGTTATCGGTAATGCAACAAACATGGCGAGAATGGATTGAGCAAGAACGTACGCACCTTCAGACACCGGCAAAACGGGCCGCGTGGCGAATAGTAGCCAGTATGAGGGCCATTAGGAAAAAGATCTACCTAGCCATGATACCATTGATAAAGTGGAGCGTAATTTGTCAATTAGTGACAAGTGTTTTAATTCTACATATTAAAGTTCTAATTAATTGTACTAATTAATTTGCATTTTGTAAAATGTTTTAAGTGAAAAAATTAGCAATTTAAAATTAGAGTACTGCACTGTCATAAAATTTCTAACAAGGAGGGCTGTTAGCCGAAAACAATTTATGACAGAATGATTGGAGCTTGTAGAGATAATGCAGCATCATCCCCGATAGCAAAAATAGTTTGAATTAAGCTGGAATAAAAGTTGTCATGACAACGGTGACAGCTTACTTCAAGCTGTCGCCGAAAGCTGCAAGCTTGTATCCAACTTGAATTAAGCATCCTACTTTACACGTAACAAGCTTAAAGTATACTTGCTTTGCAAGCTCATGGTAAACTTACGCCGAACGTTTTACGCATTACCGACTTGAACTTTAAGCTTATATTATACTTGACTCATCTTTGCTGCGTAAGCGATTGCAATATGCTAGAATTTCAAGCGTAGAGTAAGCTTGATTTAAACTAACCACGTTAAGCTGGATAAACAAGTGAAAATCGAATCAAAATGCAGCTTGCAGTAAGCTTACATGCTATCTGGGATATTACATCATAAAATTTTGGTCAAACCAGTTTCAATGAGAGCGTGAATTCATGGAGGATGATTCAAGAAACGGTAGACCTAAAACAGCAACAAATACGGAAATGATTCAAAAAGTTGACGCCATAGTTCTCGGGGATCGTTATGTGAAAGTGTCGACCATTAGCATGACATTATGAATATCTGAACCTAACATAATAAACGTTTTAGATGACAATTTAAACATGAATAAGGTGTCAGCCAAGTGAGTTCCACGGTTCTTGACTCCCGAACAAAAATTGCGCTTAAATCTTTTCAAATTACTAAAAAAAAACATCTTCGAGAACGCCGCTTTAACTCTTATTAGTCTCTTAAGGAAGCAATCGACAACGTTTTTACCAATAAAGGAGAAACATTTTTTGATAAAAGCATAAAGTCACTAGAGAAGAAATACCGCAAGTAATGGCGATCTAAGGGAGAAATATATTGAAAAATGACATTATTTAAAAAATCACGTCTTTTCTTTCATAGCTAGATGGATTCTTTTTCTAGTGACCCTCGTATTTATCCGCAAGTGGAACGTGTTGTCATAGTATATGTAATTTCTATGTTATCTATATTTGCGAGTTATTACCTCCATTTTCCACGGGATGCTGTAAGGTATCACTGACACATAGGCTCAACGATGGGTATTTTAGTGCGTGACAGCATCCGTTGTAGATAATATAATTTTTCACTGGAATCACTGGAACAACTATAATAAAATTAATTCTCTATAAATAATTTCTTATGACGCATATAAAATGTACTTATATGCAATAAATATACTCTTTCATACGTGATAGTCATGTTATATGTGGTTGTGAAAATTCGAAAACGATTTATTTTAATAAAGTTTTCGGATCTCCTTTCGCGAATTTGTCATGTGCGATTGAAACCATCTCTTAAATCGCTCGTGAAACGGGTCGATGGCCGCAGTGGTTAGGCGGCTGACTATCGTTGTGAGAGGACGATAGGTGCCGGGGTTCAATTCTCTATAGGGACGGTGACATTTTGTCAGAGAGTTTAATCCCGGATCGACTTGCCATTCGCTGTTGGGAGTAAAGTGGTTAACAGCGTGGCATCATAAAAGGCGAAATGATGCTGTCACAAAGCCATTTGAACACAATTTACACACCCCAAACTACACCGCAAGAGTTGCAGTGATAGCCAGACAAGTAACACAGCTTACGTAGTTACTGCAACTAAGCACCCACCACAAAAAAAAAATGGCAGTGTAAAGGTACCTAATGCATATACCATGCAGCGAATAGAGACAATCAACTACTTTATAAACTTGCCTACCTTGTTTATATGCAAGCGTGAACAAGTTTATTTCCTGTGCTGTACGTGTTATTGATCTTACAAGGAAACACAGGAAAGTGTTCCTCACCGATTTAAATGAAACTTGGTGGATTTGTAAACTGATGCAGTGTAAGAACAACGGTAACTTTAATAGATGCTAAATCGCCCCTTTTCGAGGGGGGGGCTAAAGCCAATGCTTTCGCAAGTTGCTTTAATATTTTCAAAACTATAAGACATCAAAAAAAGTTAAGACAAATACATATAACTGTTTTATGAGTACTAAACGATAGTGACAATAGTTTGCCTGGCATAGTTCTAGTTTTCCAGAAACAATCCTCACCCCCCATATATTTTTTAATTTTAACATTTTTATTTGCTGGACAAATACACAAAGTTATTCAGAATTCACCTATATACGACGTGTCCCAGGATTGATGTTACAAGAGGTGGGCAGAACTAAAAATCTTTGAATCCCAATTTCATCTTTTGTAAGTAAGCCCTGCTTGGTTTGAAACTTATTTTAGTATACTTTCGAGTTTGTAAAGTCACGTCAGCCTTGACAGTTGAGTAAGATCTTCAGGTGAAATACCTTTCTCGATCAGAGTATGCTAAAATATTACAAAGAAAAGTTGTTCAGAATGACAAACTATGGCTTTTTACAAAATTTCAGGATATATTCATATCAATCTATTTTTTATCAAGCCCTAACAATTCTATTCATATTCTAATAATTCTGTTTATATTATTAGTATTTTGACACATACTTAACGTCAATTTCTTCTATTGAAGTAGTCTTTTTAACGAATAATATTATATGTTCTGGAATAAATTGGTACATATTTAATTAATTGTTGCTTTATTGACCAAGTGGAAATATTTTAGGAATTAAAACATGTACATATATACAATCCAAAATAAAATAAAACAAAAATGAAAATAAAAACAAAAATACAAAATATATACAACTTACTCAAACTCGACGTTCCGGCTTCTTTCACAGCAACACTAGGTGAAGGGCGCCAGAAGGCCACGGTAACCTCGACGTGTCAACCACGCTAGAGGCGAAAACCTTCTAACCTTCTGTATTTTTGTTTTTATTTTCATTTTTGTTCAATTTTATTTTGTATTGTATATACGTCCTTTACTATGACACGGTCAAAACCAGGAAGCCCTCATAACAGAGACTCGGACTATCGAAACTTTCGCTATCTCTACGATTTGTTCACATCACACCACCCCCTTTTTATAAATCGAGATCTATGAAAGTTACCGCAAATAAAAATTTTAAAATTTTGAAATTCTTCGAAAACTAGAACTATGACAGGCAAACTTTCGCTATCTCTACGATTTGTCTCACATCAAACCCCCGAAAACGATCTATCTATGAAAGTTACCGTTGTTCTTACACTGCGTCACTCTATTCACCAAGTTTCATTTAAATCAGTGAAGGACACTTTCCTGTGTTTCCTTGTTAGTTGCGTTAACATAACTTTGCAAAAAACTCCATAATCATTACAACAGGTGTGGATGTCAACGGCACCCTCACAATGACAAATTAAAATTTTATATAGCATGACGTTTTATGCTAATTTTGTTCCATGTTGTGTCGCAAACCAGAAGTTTTTCGTATTCTTCGACATTTTAGACTTAGGTGGATTGTTGTTAAATGAACACTTTGTATACGTATTTGTATCTACGCTTGTTTTGACCATTTTTTTAACAAAATTAATCGATTCGCGAAATTTTAATTTAAATAATTTGAATTAAATAACACACAGACACCATTTTTTGAGTTTTTTTAAATTAAATTATGAATGATATACAAGTTTAGTTTGTTTCATATTGCTTATAATAACAACAAAGACAAATTTCTTCGATCACCTCTGGTTTCGGCAAAACTGTACCTAATTAAATCGATGTTGAGGTGATAATAGCTACCTATATGATGTTGTGGACCATATTTAGAAAGTCTTCAACTTCACTTTTCTATTGTATTGAGATAATTTGTCAGGTCAATGTTTAGTAATTTGCCAAGCAGTTTACTGTCAAATCCCATGTAACTTTAAGGTTTCTTATTTGCTAACGGTTTGTGTGTCACACTTAAACCTATTCCAAATCACTTATAATTACTTCAAATTCTCGATCTTGTTACGGTACATACATCTGGGGTTCTATAAAAAATTCCCTAATCATATTAGGAAGTTTTTGTAAATTCTTTTATTCAGATTTTTATCGAACTTATTTTTGAAACTTTGAATCGATAGTTTCAAAAACATTTTTTTGTATTTAATTTTGGCGAAAAGGATTGGACTTTAATATTGATTCAAAGAAAAATACATTTCACTGAGCAAACCACCATTGTTAAAAAAAAGGAAATATCTCACGAATGGTGCAAGAAGTAGAAATAAGGCAAAATTTCAGAATAATGTTCTTGCTGCGTAACTAATGAGCATATTAACTTGAGGTAATAGAAGAAATTGGTCTCTGTTATTACCAGTAATATGAAACAAAACAAATTTTGATATATGTAATTCATAATAAAAAAAATAATAAAAATTCATTTCTGTGTGTTATTGAATTCAAATTATTCAAATTAAAATTCCGCAAATCGATTAATAGTCAAAACAAGCGTAAACACAAATATGTATACAAAGTATTCATTTAAAAACAATCCGCCTTAAATAAGTCGAAAATGTCAAAGAATACGAGAAACACATAGACGCAAACAAAAATTTGTTGCGAGAAAACGGGGGCAGCACAAAATTTGGTCTCAACAACACAAAACTGTGGGTCTGTAGCACAAAACTTTGGCGTACTGTAAAATCCGCTACTATACATATTTTCGCAGATATGCGGTATGGAGTGCCGTCGACATGCCGATTTAAACATTTTTTGTGGGAAAACAAAGGCAGCACAAAATTCGGTCTCAACGGCAAAAAAATATGTGGCAATAGCACAAAACGTTGGCCTATAACCGAATCCGTTTTTGGTTTTTACTGGCGATATGGAAAATTCCCATAGATACAGTATTTTAGAAAAAAATTAAATATCTCTAAAGCGGAAGCAGCACAAGACTTGCGGTTTGCAGCACAAAACACTATAAACCTACAGCAACATTTTGGCGCTAACAGATTTTGATTTTGTTGATAGGGGTGCTGGAATGTCAACGGCCCCCAAAAAGAAACGCAAATACCCCAAGAACGGAAGCAGCACAAAACTTCCGGTCTGCGGCACAAAACCAGAACAAAACTCTTGCCATATTAGATTTTAAATTTTTGTCCGTCGGGGTGCTCCCAAAAGAACTGTAAATATCTCGAGAACGGAAGCACCACAAAACGGTTTGCGGCACAAAACTGTGTACTACTTAAAATTTTGATGTGTCATTGTGGACGTGCCGTTGACATGTACACTTACAACAGCCCATGTCTATGAAGAGCGATATATGAAGACATTTTATTAAGTTTATTACATATTGTGTTATAAACAACATCAACTTCTTTTTCATCAATACACATGTTTTGTGTTTGTTGATATTGATGTGACTTGGATATAACAGTGAAACTGAACGTTTCAACATGATTATTTATGGTATTATATGTATATGGTATGGTAATATTTTTTTAATTTTATAATAGCTTGATCTACGAAACTGTTAATTACCCTTTTTTTAATTTACCGAAGTGTTTGAAAAATAGTTTAAATGTCCGTAATTTAAAAAAAATCGTAATTAACAGTTTAGTAGATCAGGCTATTAAATTAGCTCACCCTGAATTTAGAAAAGTTAAAAAAATTATTAGAAAAAAATCGTTATCCTAAAGTGTTTTATAATAAATTAATCACAAAAAGAATAAATAAAATATATAACAGGTACAGAATCAAATAATAACACATACCACACTATACCATATATAAACAATTTAAGCGACACAATAAAACACGAATTAAAAAAATCATTCACATGACTTTCATACCTACCAACAATAGACACTTATTCACAAATTTAAAAACACCATTAAACAAGATAATCAAAGTAATGTCGTTTATAAATTAGATTGTAAAGATTGTAACAAATGTTATATCGAACAAACCAAACAATATTTAAAGAAACGAATTTATAATCATCAATACACTGTAACACATAACGTCACCGCTGAAACTGCTTTATCTAAGCACTCTAAAGATAGGGAACATAATTTTGATTTTCAAAACACTAAAATTTTAAAAAAGGAAAACAATTATAAAAAAAGATTAATGTACGAAATGATATACATTAAAAAATATGAAAACGCCGTAAATTTTAGAACGGATATTGATAATTTAAGCGTCATTCATAATAATTTAATTCACGCCTGAATTTTATTAATTCTAAGCTCTTGACTAGGTTTTTTTGCCATGTTTTTCCCTAGTCCTTGAACAGAATTGTTAGAGCTTGACAAAAAATAGATTGATATACGAATAATTCAATTTTTATAGTTGTATTAAATCAATATATCCTTAATTATTACTTGAGAATATAATTAAAATTCGATATATCAATGAATTCTTTGTTTTTTAGATAATTTTGTTGTTAGGGATGGCAATTTATATTTATATTATTAGTAATTTGACACATATTAACTGTCAATTTCTTCCACTGAAGAAGTTATTTAACGAAAACATATTATTATATGTTATGGAATAAATTGGTATTTAATTATTTGTTGTTTTATTCACCTACAAGTGGAAATAAATCAGGAATTAAAAGATAAGTACATAAAGGTCAAAAAATATATATAGTAACAGTATTAATATATTGGAAGTATAGTGTTAGATTATTACCTCCACTACCACAATTTTGTATAGTACTGCTGATATACGAAATACCAATTCCTGATTGTAATGACGTAATCAAAATTTTAGAATTCGAGCCTATATCACCGCCTTTGTCTTTAAAAATTTTTCTTTGCCATCCATCTACCTAAAACATAAAACCATTTATAATTCATCATAATAAAATATTCAATTTGAGGACCTTTTCCGTTTCGATCGAAGTGGCAGCCCCTGCTTCTATTAAAGTTATGTTAAGTCTGCAATTTTCACATGTTCGAACATAAAGAGCTATACATGAAGATACCAAACTAGACTTCAGCTCAATTATTGTCGATGCTGCCGGCGATAAAGATGCTACTCGAACTGTAAATAATTTCGTGTTTTTATAATGGTTACCAGAAAAAGAAACACTTAATATGATTCTTATTTACAAAAAAAAAAAAAATTAGTGATACTTTCAAACTGTTCGTCCCACTTTTGATTAAATCGGAAACGGGCATAACTTTTATATTTTAAATTATAGCCTGTATATTTATTGAAATTTCTTGATTTCACATTCACTTTTCGTACTGCTCATAATAAACTGTGTTACATAAATAAATTTTCTATACATACAAAAATATTTATACCATAAACAAGGTAGTCATAGCCATAAAACATAAAACTTGAACCAACTGTTTAAAAATTATTGTCAGATGATTTCATAAAATCTATGCGATACGTTAGCAAAATATAGTTTTCCTGCATTTCAAAATAAATTAATCACATAAGAAAGTAAATGACCTGAAGCAGTGTATTAGGACAGTTTAAACATTTTTGCTATAGAATAAAAAAAAAAAGTAATCAAAGCATGAATGCAAGAAAAATTTTTGAGAAATGCAAATATTGCAGACATTAAATCAATTGCACAGAAAGGAAGGAGTACACTGTCCATTATTTTTAACTGTCTCAAAATGGCTAAGAACTTTCTGGGACATACAGAATTGGAGAAACATAAATTGTCAGCTTTTATACTTGCACAACTAGTCTCATGTCAAGGAATAATCCGAAACGTACGTCGTGGAATCCTTAAACCGTATACTAGATGTCCTACAAACCTATATGTATGAGCACGCCTTAGAAATCTCCCCTGGTAAATGCAAAGCAGTTATGCATGTACAGGCTGTTACAAATTTGAGGGTCACCATTGGGATCTCGAAAACAGTAAGAGATACAAAGTCGATTAAATTAGGGCAAAGTTGCGTTTTTTGCTGCTGAACAATAATCCGTTTTAAAAAAAATCTATGATTTGTAGTTTTTGAAATATTTCCGAAAAACCGAAAAATACACTTTTCTTTTTTCTTCTTTTCTGAAGTTATTATTACAGGGATAAAAACAAGATTAATACATTCTACAGGCTTTTTTACTTTTTTAAGCTCTTTAGGAAGGTGTTATTAGATTTTGCTTAAAGTGTTTCGTCTCGCTTTCACCACCGTCAACTTCATTTTTTCTTATGGCCGCCATATTGAGAACAGTGAGTCCCGAAGAAATTCAACACTTCCGGGAGAGTTAGGTATCGAATGTTTATCGATTATTATATATCGAGCAGAGTTAAATATTTCATAATGACTTCGTATTTGGTTATAGAAATGGATATTCAACTTCTATAATTATAAAATTGAAAAAATTAAAATAAATGCATGTCGTCAGTTTTAGTACTGAATGCGGGAAATTTAAAGCGATAAAGAGTATTTGCGTTGATGGAAAAAGCCACATGTAACATCATCTTCACTGTGCAGCTCACATGTTTTAAGCTATATGAAGATTGAATACAAACATTAGTAAAACTATGAACTGTAAAAACTACAAATGCCAACACATCTATTTGTTTAGTTCTAATGATTTGATTAAAATGTATGAGCCGAAAGAAAAAGAAATGAAACACATACATAAATAATTTGTATTTTTCTTAGCAAACTGTCGTGATGGATCCTTTAAGAATATAGAATTTAGACACGAATTAAAAGTTTTGAGTTATGCATATGACGTAAGTTTATAAAATATGTACCTTTATGAACTTTCATAAAACCATTTTCTTTCCTTCCACTTCTTACAATAACGTGTGATACGGTAAATAGGTCTTTTAAGTCATCTTCATATCGTAACTGAACTTCTGGGTGGTCATTTATATGTACTTCTAACAAATTTCCTCTCTTAGTGACGCTCAAATGACTCCAACGATCCTTGCGAATTATATTCTCTGCTATAATCTGTAAACATTAAAATAATTGATGTGACCTTTCCATTAGATAGAGATACAGGCAGGATACGGCATTGGCATTGATTTGTATAGGAAAAGTGGTAATATATTTTTAAAATCTTGTTATTATGATAATTTTTAATGGTGGATATTCAATCAGATTTGTTTCTAATAAAACAGGATTTGGTTTGACGAAATTTATTGTTTGGCTGACGTTTCAGAAGAGTATTATTCTTTCGTTTCAAACTATATACCCGGTATATAGTTTGTATATACATATACAGCGTGTCTCAGCGAGACTGTTCATTAAAAGTTTATGGGGTTCTGGCCAAAATATAAATTTGAAAATTCAGTTTTGTATATAATCGATTGTGTTTTCCTCAATTAAAATATTTTTAGATTTCTAGCGCTTCTGGTTATACCAGAAGTCGCTATCTACTTTACCCTACATATTTTTTTTTACATATTTGGATTCACCTATTTTTAGGCTTTATAAATGCATTTAGTTTTTTTATTTATTATTATTTTTTTGTTTTATTTTTTTTTTAGGAAGCAAAACGGGTTTCCCCAAAACATGCTTCTATAACACTTATCATTACAATACTTATATGGTATAACTATGTATGTATATACTATATGCTGATGTTGCATTGGTGACTGATATTCTTCAGGTAGCTGACATCTCCTTGGCACGCGCCACCCCAACAAGACTTGGTAAATTCGACCCCACCAAGCAGAATCGTAAACGACCTATAAAGATAACTCTGCCGTCCCATGATGATGTTATGTCCGCCTTGCGTCAGAATGGAAACCTGAAGCGCTGTGAGAAGTATAGGTCCGTCTTTTTTATCAAAAGATAAAACCCCCTTCCAAAGTTCTCTCTACAAATCAGTGAAGCAGGAGCTGGATCAGCGCCTAAGCAACGGCGAGACTGGTATCGCCATGAGATATGTGCGAGATATGCCAACAATTGTTAAAGGAAGTCAATCGGTAAACTAAAAAAACCCAACAGATTCAGCACGCCATCTCTTCTTGTGTATTATCAAAACGTACGAGGGCTTCGGTCAAAACTTGACGATATCTACTGCTCCAGTTGTGGCTCTGATGCGGATGTTATCTTGCTGACAGAAACATGGCTTTCTCCTGACATTAGGGACTCTGAAGTTCTGGACGACCGCTTCTACGTCCTGAGGAAAGATCGTAGCTGTGAAACCGTACGAAGGAAGACTGGTGGTGGAGTGCTGATCGCGACGCTCGAAAACCTGCATTCTACGTTGTTTGATATTCCGGACTTATCTAATTCAGTGCCAATGATTGATTTGGCTATTTCGAAATGTATAGTTATGTCACTAACCATATTGTTTATTGTAATATATATACCTCCTGATTTACACACTGACGATTACGAAATATTTTTTGATTTACTCTGTCTAAAACTTCTTAATAAGAATGTCGTAATCTGCGGTGACTTTAATTGCCCCAAGTTTAATGAGAATCAACATGTCAATCGGAAATGTATTGTTTTGCATAATTTCTTGAATACTTTAAATTTGCGTCAACATAACTGTATCCGTAATAATAATGGTAATCTACTTGACCTAGTGTTTACTAATGTTAACTGCTGTATAAATGTAACTCGTGAGAATAATCCGTTTGTGTCAGAAGACTCGTATCATCCTGCTCTGAGCATTACAATTGACTTAATCGATGCTGATAAAACTAACGACTTTCGGTCTAACACAAATAAAACTTATAATTTTCGCAAAGCAGATTATATAAGCCTTTACAATGATATGATGCTCATTGATTGGGCGTTCTTAGATACATACACCAACGTTAATCTAGCAGTGGAAGCATTTTACAAGACGATTCTCTCTATAGTCGATATGCATGTGCCCAGGAGGGCAACCTCATCCCGTAGATATCCAGTATGGTTTAGTCCATCAGTCATCAAGTTAATTAAACTCAAGGAGTATTACTTTCGCAAATGGAAACAAGTTAGATCCACAGGATATTATGAGGAGTTTTCGAGATTACGGAAAGCGGTCAAAACCGAAATTCAACGTGAATATAGAACGTATATATATAATACTGAGGAACATATAAGAAAGGATCCAAAGCAGTTCTGGAATTTTATTCACCAGAAAAAGGAAAGTCTAGGATTCCCGCTCAAATGACAACAGGATCTGAATTGCTCACCAGCCCCGCAGGCATAGTACAAGCATTTGCTGAATCTTTTTCAAGTGTTTACCAACCATCTGCCTTAATGACTAACACCTCTGCGTCAAGCAAGTCGACATCTGACTACCTGCAAATAGAGCCTATAAATGTCGGTGAAGTTCTAAACGTGCTGAGAAGAATTAAACCTGATGCTACTTCCGGTCATGACTGTCTACCGAACTTTTTATTAAAGACTGTGCTTTCTTGTTAAGTGAACCGCTAACAAAAATCTTTAATTTAAGCGTCGAGACATCTGCGTTTCCCGAATTCTGGAAAACGAGTCGAATTGTGCCCATCTTTAAACAAGGTAACAAAAATTGCATATCGAATTATCGACCTATTAGCATACTATCTACCTGTGCTAAAGTATTTGAGCAAGTGCTGCAACATAAACTTTATGCGTTCGCGAATCCTCTCATATCCTCATCTCAACATGGTTTTATGACAGGTAGATCAACTGTAACAAACTTGGTGGAAGTTACCCAATTTGTGAGCCGATGTTTGGATGAAAGACAACAGGTGGACGTGATTTATACTGATTTTGCGAAAGCATTTGACACCATCGATCACGCCATATTAATTTCTAAGTTATCAGCTTTTGGGTTCTCAAGGGCAACTGTAAACCTAATTTACTCCTATCTGCACAACAGATCTGCGTACGTCAGTTACAATGGATTCTTTTCAAATACTTTTACACCAACATCAGGAGTCCCACAAGGATCAAATCTCGGACCTTTACTATTTAACATTTATATTAACGATCTTTTAACATCTCTATCTTGTAAAGTCCTGGCGTATGCGGATGACTTAAAAATATATCATAAAATCACTTCTCCGTCTGACTGTGATCTACTGCAACGGAATGTAGCTATAATTCACAATTGGTGCACGGAGAACAAGATCCGACTTAATATTAACAAATGTGCAGTTGTAAGCTATACAAGGTGCAAATCATCTATTACTTATTCCTACAGTGTAGACCATGTCAGTATCTCACGGGAACCTAGCATCAGAGACCTCGGCGTACAATTTGATGATCATCTTCTATTTACTGAACATATAGAAACCGTATGTAATTCCGCATCTCGTAGTCTTGGGTTTTTAATAAGATCTTGCCGAAATTTTTTCGATGTTACAGCTCTTAAATTGCTGTTTTGTAGTATTGTGCGCACGAAACTCGAATATGCTTCAGTAGTTTGGTATCCCATATACACATACCAACAGCTGGGACTGGAGAGGGTTCAAAAAAGGTTTTTAAAATACCTTTCTTTTAAAGTTACTGGGGTCTATCCTCCTCGCGGAGAAGATTACGACAGTTTTCTGCATATCCACAACATGGAATCACTAGCATATCGTAGAGAAGTTGCTAGCGCTAACTTTTTAATCAAGTTAATTAATAACAGGATCGACTCCCCGTCTTTACTCAGTCAAGTCGACTTCCTTGTGCCTAGAGCCGGAGCACGATACTGTAATACTTTTTGTGTAGCCAGAGCGAAGACAAATACTCTTGTAAAAGCACCATTAACACATATGGCAAGAAATGCTAACAAGCTTTGTGATGACCCGTTTGTATGTTATCAGTAGGTAGTAATTAAATCTTAACTATTGTTTGGAATGCAACATAGATATCAATTCTACAGTGTGATTTTCTCTTTTAAATAAATTACTTGGTTTCTTTCGTCTATATGCACTATCTTAATTAATCTGCATAATTATCCTGTAAATAGATGTAAATCTGTTGGGTAATAAAGACTATTATTATTATTATTATTATTATTATTATTATTATTATATAAAAAAAAACAAAAGCTATATTTATATGGCATATAAACACAATATAAGTTATACATATTTGGTATATAATTTCACATATGCTAGAATGGAATATTAAGTAATAGCTACTGACTATTATTTCGTGCAGCGTGTCGCAGTTTATACATTTGTAACACCGACTTTTTGAATTGAACAAAACTCAAGTGAAATATGTCAATCTCGTAACATTATGCGTTATAAAGAAGAGTGGTTCTATATAATGGAGAATTCAGTCCAACATTAGTATTTTGGCGACAGCAGTAAAAAGTGTCAGGACGTCTGGAGTTTAATCTAGGAATATTGAACACGACTTTCTCAAGGAGAGCAGGACAATGGATGTTGCTATTAACAATCTTGTGTAGTGTATTGAGATCAATTGACTTTCTTCTATCTTCCAAAGATAACAAATTATACCTCAGAAAACTTTGTGAGTACTCGAAACGTGTGTGATAAAATTTGAAATGCAAATATTTTAAAAACTTCCGTTGCACTCTTTCAATTCTATTAATATAGATATTGTAATAAGGATTCCAGATCACGCATCCGTATTCCAGTTTAGAAACTATTAATAATTTATATAGATGGATAATGCAGAATCTGTCTGTAAACGCCTGAGATATCCGGATTATGAAACCCAACATTTTAAAACTAGCCCTGACTATTGCATCAATATGATATTGAAAGGATAATTTAGAATCAAATATAATGCCGAGATCTCTAATATTTGTCACCTCGCAGAGAAGATTGTTACCAATGGAGTAATTGTATTGAATTGTTATTTTCTTTTTAGTGAAACGAATAAATTTGCATTATATTAAGAAAGAGCCTATTTTTCTCACAATATTGTTCAAGATTATTCAAGTCAGACTGAATCCTTCGACAATCATCAAGGCTACCAACCTCAGAGTATAACTTGAGATCATATGCGTATAATGAGAAATGAGAATGTTTTAATACAGTGCCAACGTCATTTATGTATAGAATAAATAACGTGGGTCCTAGGTGCGAAGCTTGAGGGACACCAGACGTCACATCCACATACTCAGACCTTGCCGAACGAATAAATTTGCATTTTTGTATATTAAGAAAGAGCCTATTTTTCTCACAATATTGTTCAAGATTATTCAAGTCAGACTGAATCGTTCGACAATCATCAAGGCTACCAACCTCAGAGTATAACTTGAGATCATATGCGTATAATGAGAAATGAGAATGTTTTAATACAGTGCCAACGTCATTTATGTATAGAATAAATAACGTGGGTCCTAGGTGCGAACCTTGAGGGACACCAGACGTCACATCCACATACTCAGACCTTGCCGAACGAATAAATTTGCATTTTTGTATATTAAGAAAGAGCCTATTTTTCTCACAATATTGTTCAAGATTATTCAAGTCAGACTGAATGGTTCGACAATCATCAAGGCTACCAACCTCAGAGTATAACTTGAGTTCATCTGCGTAAAATGAGAAATGAGAATGTTTTAATACAGTGCCAACGTCATTTATGTATAGAATAGATAACGTGGGTCCTAGGTGCGAACCTTGAGGGACACCAGACGTCACATCCACATACTCAGACCTTGCCCCATTTACAACTACCGCCTGCTTCCTGTTTCTGATGTACGACTCGATCCATCTTAATAAATTTCCGTGAAATCCAATAAATTTTAATTTTTCAATCAGTATACTGTGATTAATTTTATCAAAAGCTTTTTGAAAATTTGAAAAATCAACATCTACTTGTGATGATGAGTCAATCGTACTATAAAGAAAGTTAGTATAACCCATGTTGCTGTGGTATAATTATATCTTTAATTTCAGTTTTAATTGACGAGTTGATAATACATTCAAGAATTTTTCCAAAAACAGGCTGCTTCGAAATGGGGCGATAATTACTAATATCATTTATAGAGCCCTTATGCACTGGCGTGACCAACGTCCGCTTCCAAATATCAGGAAAAACTCCACTATGGAGGGATTTATTAAATAAAATAAATAGAGGACAATTTAATGTTTTAGAGCAAGATTTGACAAAGTGAGGATGGATCCCGTCCGAACCAGAACCCTTATGTTTATTGACTGACTCAAGTGCATATGGCTATGGTATCTATACTCATTTCAGCTAAACCAATTACCCTAGAGGAATTTACATCATTTATTGCAACATCAGTCACGCCACCCACCTCAGGCTCAAATACAGAATGAAAATACACATTAAACAGATTACACACATCGTATATATTATTCGTTATTAGCTCATTATAGTTCATAACCTGTGGAATAGATGCTGTTTTGCGCTTAGATGATACATGTGACCAAAAGTATTTGACGTCTTTTTTAACGTTTTGTTGTACTGATAACAAATAATTTAAATAATCTTGATCAAATGCTTGCTTAAAACGACGTCTTAATAGAGAAAATGATTCATAATCGATCTGATTATTATATTTTTTTCCCCGGCTATGAGCCCTGCGCTTTTCAATTTGATTCGGGCGTTTTGTATTTTTTCGTGGACATTTTAAACATTTATTGTGAAATCCGTTATATCCCGAATATTTGGCTTGAATAATTAAATATGAATTATCTACCGGTATAAGTTTAACATTTTGTAGTTGTGTTGTATTTAATAAGTTTATCTCAATATATGATTTAATAACCTTTTACTGTCATTCTTTTATGGCTAATTTGATAACTTAACAATTATTTTGAAAAAGCTCATCTTTCATTCAGAAGATATTAAATATCTCAGAAATTATCGATTTTAGATAGAGGGAGTGGTTATTAAAAAAGAAAGTACATACAGTGCCCTTCCATTTCTTGATATAAAATACAGAGTGTTCCATTTAAATAACATGAGAAAATAATACATTTGTGTTTTGAATAGCCCTGTACACAGTTTTCGCAATATTGGCAAAATATCATCTTGCTATGAAACTGTTGCAATATAAAAAAGTCATTCCAGTATAAAAAGAATTTCAAGTTGTTTCGTGTGGAATATACACGATGTTGAACACGCAATGATTTTCAGACAAAATTGACCATAACTTCTGCAATACTCGGTATAACTCAGTGAAACCTTATATGGAAGGAATGAGGAATATATGCTTAATCTAAATTTGAAATAATATATAGTATGTCCCATTTAAGAAAATGTATGTTGGTTTACCCTGGCAATATGAAACACTCTGTATATACTAGAATAATTTTAAAATATGTAGCTTAAGACGATCTATGATTTTTGTATATAACATGTTGTGATATCTTTAATATTAATGGTTATATTGAGCTTCGACGCACTAATGCTTCACCATAACAATAACGAAACAATGTTTACACAAATCAAGAAACTCTAAATTTAATAAAAAAAAGATGTAAACAATAGAAAAAAAATATAATAATTGTTCGCCATTGCGAACAATTTAGCCGTTCGCATTCAAGCATAGTGTTAAACGTGAAGAGACACCCTCAAGTGTTGTGCTTCGTAGTTCTTGAGGGGACAGTCTGTCGAATGCTGCTCGCACACGTGCTTCTAATTCCTGTCTCGTGTTAACCGGTGTCTGGTAAATCAGATTCTTGATTATGTCCCCAAAGAGAAAAGTCTACAGGTGTCAGATCTGGAGATCTTCGAGGCCAGTTCCACAGTCCTAACCGTCTTATCCACCTGTCCACGAACATTAAGGTGAGTTCATGGGATACTTCCTCGGTGCAACGGGCCGGAGTTCCAGTTGATACCAGCAGCTTTTCCTCAAGTTCCAAGAATTGTTAAGAAAATCCTCAACCACTGCCCGTAATAAATTCAGGTAACGCACTGACGTTAACACACCGTCATAAATGACGTAAAAAAACCCATCATTCATCATAAGGTAAAAGACATTGAAACTAAATCTGGTTTGATAATTTCTTTCTCGGATTGCATCAAGATTGACTGAAGCCCAGATATCGGCCTTGCAATAGCTAGCTCGCTGTACGTATGAAAAAACCCTTGAATTGCAAATTAGTATGCAGTCGTATATCATGTTAAATATTCCACGAACGATGAGCCCGCTTAATCATTTAACAATGCGCTTTTTTTTCTTATAATTTAAATTAAATGCAAAATCGCATGCATACGCCACTTGTACGTGCATCGAATTTGCCACGTCTAGCAATAATATAAAGGCATTTGATTGATAATTATTAATTCACAAGCATCAAACAACGAAGTGTGACTTCGACGTTACACTTTGACAATACTTAAGTAAAAAATAAAAAAAAAATTTGAAAATGCTTATTTTCCATGGCACCCTGAATAAATATCGATAAGTTTTTAGTGCATTTTTCAAAAAATCCTAATTATCTCGTAAACTATATATCTATTTCAGGTATAGGACATGTGGGATGTAAAAGATGTAAAATGAGAATATGACTAAGTAATAAAATATAGAGGATACCATTTGAAAAAATTAAGCTATGGTTGTTGAAAATTTGGAAAAGTTAACGTGCCACACTAAAGTAACCGCACAACGTAGGCAGCCGTTCTCGGCGCTAGAATGTACTCCAACATGTTGTTTAAGCATATTATGAATTCTAAATTGATATCCGAAAAATCCAGTGTTCCTCTGAATATTTGAAAAAATGTTCGCTATAGCAAATTTTTTTAGAAAAAATTGAACAACTACAAAAAGCCCGAATCAAATTGAAAAACTAAATGCATTTATAAAGCTTAAAAATAGGTGAATTTAAATATGTAAAAATATATAGTGTTCCATTAAAAATTAGAAAGTAGATAGCGACTTTCGCTATAACCGGAAACACTATAAATCTAAAAATATTTTAATTTAGGAGAACACAGTCGATTATATACGAATCTGAATTTTCAAATTTATATTCTCTAATTACATTGGATGTTACTACTAATCGGAAGCATGCAATAGTGCTCTAAAACAACTGTTTTTGAATGAATCTATAATATCGATATGTTTATTACAGTAGTCTTCAGGCTTTCACGGCCGCTGTTGATGGCTGCTCTTCGGTTCTCGGGTTCTCTGCCGTGTAAAAAGGTTGTAATACTTGACGTTTCGATCATCTTGTCGTGAACTTCGAAGAAGTTGAAGAACTTCACTTCTGAAGAAGATTACGACAAGATGATCGGAACCTCAAGTACCACAACCTTTCTACACGGCAGAGAACCCGAGAACCGAAGAGCAGCCATGTTTATTACAGTTTTCTGCATCTGTTTCCCGAGAATATGCTCTATGTATTTCGCCTAATAAGCACATTTCGTTACATCAACTATATTCAATTCAGTATGATTTCGCTTTTAACGTCTTCTGTATGCTTGCATTGTTCATCGCTTTTCACCGACAGATACCTACTGGCAAAATAATAATAATATTGTCAAATGTATAAACATGTTTAACTCAACAAATCACTATTTGTGTGAAATAAATGCCTTTGACAAAATATATGTTTTTGTTTTAACAAATTTCTTATTGCTATTTGCAACTAGCATTATACTTACTTCATGCTTACTTGCACTGCACGGACTCATCGCATATTTACCGAGTATATCTGGTATTTCCCCTTCTTTACATTTTCTAAGAAAATGTTTTGTCCCTTTGTTCGCACCAAACCCTATCCAATAACAGTTTCCATAGCGAGTCTTCCAAGGTCCTTGAAATTGACGATCACATAGTAGAATATGAATTTCTACCCCTTTAAACGAAAACGATATACGAAAACTATCTTCCTTTGTTTGATACACATCGACTGGATCACCAAAGCTCAATTCGGTTCCTTCAATACCTACAAGAATAGATTAACTCTAATTTCAAATAGCCAAATAGGTATTATATGATACAAACCTTCCCAACGGTAATCCAATATTGGTTTAAAGTCAAAATCATCAATCCATATACTACTGCTATGTGTATTGATGAATGTGCATCCTGTTGATGTTTGTTCCATGTCGCAGAAAATTGTCTTAGAGGGATCAGGAGCTAACACACAGTTGGGATGAATAATAATTAATCACCAATGAGTTGTTCTAACTCTGCTAATATATAGATTTTTGTAAACTTCATACCAAATTATCATAAACTTTACTGCACAACATATTTGATAAAAATAGCTAGGTATATAATAATAATAAAAATAGGAAAATTAAATTACGTTACACTGTCTAACATACACACACATATGTCGCATTTAAGTTCATCATTTCTAAATAAATGTATAATTAAATAAAACTTGATCAAATTTTTACAATATTTCGTTCGTACGCTAGAAGTGAATATTTTAAAATAATTACTAATTTGAATAAGAAAATAAAATTAATGGCACAATATTTGATAAGAATGCTATGAGTGGATAATTTTAAGTAAAACATATTACACTAAGAAAAGCACAGACTTCATATCTCAAAATAATTTTTCATAATTCTATATAAAAATTCTACCAACCTAAATTCTTATCTTATTTTGAAATAACTGAAGACATATAATAAGCAATAACATCGAAGGAGTTTCAGTTAAAAACTGATAAATACACTACCTATGACGTCATTTACATACTGAAAATATAAGATTATGTAGTTTTAGTTATAAAAATCATCGACATCCAGATCCGCTACACATATCATGCTGTTATAATTGAACCGTTTCGAAACGTTTGTTCATCCCTATACATTGTTAGTAATAGATATCTAGAATGAAGGTCTCTTAGCAGAAAAAAGTTATTATAAGTGGGTGATGAGTTTTATCTGTCTGCTTGCTTTTAATGGAACATGTAATATCATTACATTTTTGAATTCTTTGATATAATAAATTTTAACTGTTAATTAAGTAAACGTAATTAATGCACCCTGTACTAAAGCTTCTGCCTAAAATATTTCCTGCGGTATTCTTTTTCAGAAGAAAAAGCGTAATTTTAGACGTCAATTTTATCATAAAATCTTCAATAAGTCAAAAAGGATTAGACTTATTATGGCATTATACATAAAATATATTTAGAATTTCATGTAGAATCTAAAAGTATAACAATATATAGGATATTCCATTTAAAATTACGAAATTGATGCCTACTTCCAGTATACCCCGGAGTGCCGCCATCTTGAGAATATCTTAGACAAATGGCCTCCATCGACTTTAGTGTAATACCAACATTTCAGATCATTTCTATCTACAGTTTTTCCGCAATCGATCGTTGCAGTTCCCGGTGAACCACCTTGTAAAGAATCGAAAAATGATAATAAATCTGCAATAGTTGACTTAAAGATATACACTCTGTACCATTTGAAATAAAGGAGTTTCAGTCAGTTGAAGATGTTTAACTTAGATTTCGATTTCTAAACAGCCAAAATAAGAGATTTGTTTCAAAGCAATTATTATGAAAGGCTACATTTATTTTCAAGTACTCTGTGTAAATTTGTTTCCTTTTGAAGGTGAATATCTGGAAAACTGTTGAATTTTAGTACAGAGTACTCTTCTTCAGTGGCGGACTTAAGCTTGTAAGGGCCCTAAGCACTACGAAAATTTGAGACCCCATTTTCCAGACTTTTTTACACCACTATAGGTATGACTAAAAAGAAGCGCGTGAAAAAACGATGTGTTTATATTTTTCTCTAATAAACATAAATCAATAATAATTATAGAAACAAAAAAAAAAATAAAACAAAACTATACTTTAACAGTGTTAAAATCTTACATAAAAAACAAAAACAAATAAACATAAAAACTTTACTACAGAGCCACTCTTCGGACTTTTGCGCGCGAAAAATTGTCAATCATCTCATCATAATTTATTTCTTGAACTAATTCATTTTCAATAAATAATATGGCCAGACAACTTAAATTATCATTTAAAAGAGAATTCCTTAAATAATTTTTCACGCGTTTAAGCACCGAAAATGATTGCAATGGCATTTCATACAGGTAGTGTGAGGAATATTTTTAAAATGGTTACCACATTTGGAAATGTGGATCTCAAACTAGTTATTATAGCTTTGTATATTTCAGTGGGACTAGTAATGTTCATTTCTTTGGTAAAACGCAACCATTGTAAAACTTCATCTTTAAAAGTATTCTCTTGAATATCACTTGCGTATTTTTGACTCAAATTACTAATGCTTATTTCAATTTCTTCATCGGTTTGATCATGAAAAAAGAATTGAAAATCTTTCAAAGTATCGTCATAGATTTGTCTTCTTCTAATAAGTTCAGAAGATAACGCATCACAAATTGTATTGTGAACATTTACAATAAATGCTATTCTCCCAGCCAAGCGTATTTCATTACTGCGAGAGTAATCAGATTGCAATTTTCGCTTCTTATCCCTAGACCTTTCATCCTTAAAAGTTCGGCAATCATCTCCATCACATTCAACAGCTCAGTTGCTTCATTTTCAATACTTTAGATTTGATCCGGTAAGCAAATTGCACTTTATATCTTGAAGAGATTTACTGGTAGAATTGATTCTGGATAACAATTTGTTCCACAAAACTGTTAATAAAACTGTTTCATATTCATCAATTCTTTTAAGTAAACCTTTAGCTTCTACCCTACTCGCTAGTTGCTGGTTTAAGCTCTCACAAAACTCTTTCAACGCTTCCTTAATGTTCTGGTAATCTTCGCCAGGAGCCAACACTGCATCAGCTCTTGCTGATCATCTGGTGTCACTGACACGTTTTAAGTGTTTAGAATTGGGACGAGATAAATGATCTATTACAATTTTCCAACGAATTGTAGAGGATGAAAAAAATGTAAACAGATTATTTACGAAGGAAAAGAAATCAATTGAAGCTAAACATGATCCTGCAGCGCAATTTCCAACTAGATTGAGGGAGTGAGCAGCACATGGCACATGATACGCGGTTTCACTATGTTCTTTGATTCTTGCTTGTAAGCCGGTATATTTTCCTACCATATTCGCAGCATTGTCATATGACTGCCCTCTCAATGCAACTCAAAAAATTCCCTTTTCTCTGGGAATCCATTCCCTCTCTGTGACCTCTGAACGCCACTCTCAATTTTGTTAATAGTTTTACAGTAGAAACAACCCTTTTCAAAACATTTCGCCAATAATCCTTTTCGGTTTCAATTTGTTGAAGAATTTGTGTATCAATTCTTCCCATTGTCGACAATCTTTTAGTAATCTTCTTTAATAGAAACAACCCTTTTCAAAACATTTCGCCAATAATCCTTTTCGGTTTCAATTTGTTGAAGAATTTGTGTATCAATTCTTCCCATTGTCGACAATCTTTTACTTAAGTTGCACATTGAAATTCTATGTTCTGTAACATTTTAAATTAATATTACCTTACAAGCCGAAACAGGGAAATTAAAATATTATAGCTGGCGAATGCTCATGTTCCTTTAAACATTTATTAACGTTCCTCCAGTCATTGAATCCCGCAGTAGCAAATTTTGAAGATCGAGAGAATAATTTACAAACATAGCAGTATATTGACTTAGATATTTGAGTAAAAATCAACCATTCCCGCCTTTCCTTTTCACCATTTGCCTTTATGTAATAGAAATTCGATTCTTGAAAGCTTCTGGAGTATGTTCTGTTTCTGTCCTCATATTCAATTTTTAATTCTGTAAGGTCGTCGATATTTTTAAGTTTATTTAACAGATAAAAATCAATCATTTTATCTGTTATAAAACTAGGCCACAATGCGATATCACTTGGGTAGCTTGCTGGAGTCATTTGTGATTTTGTCTCTAATTGAACATCAACATCCAGTATACCATTTTTATTTTGTTCAATGCTTGTACATGCACTGGCGTCATTTTCTTGTACTGGTAAAGAGTCAATCTCTTGACCAACGAAAATATCAGTGTTGGTTTCAGTCTCATTGTCACAGTCAGAAATATCATTAGTTTCAGTTTCCTGTTCACTTGCCTGAGCTCCCGTAAGAAATTTACATAAGGCATTTCGTTGTCGCTTGGCATCTTCTCCCTGCAATCTTTTTCGTTTTCGTTTAGCAGCACCGGACTAGCATCGCTTCATTTTATTTGGTAGGGACACAGAAAGTTGTTGTTGTATGTTGTAAAGCTAAGATAAAGTAGGTAACAGAATGTGTGTGAAACAGAGGTTACCTATTATAATGATGGGCGCTATAATGAGTCGCGCTGGAAGACGCTAAGCACTGACCACGGTGCGGAATCTCCCTAAATAAGAGGTGGTACCATGATTTAGAGCCATCTATTGGATCGTGAGAACTCTTGGCGGTAAAATTCAAAATAGTAGGTAATTTATTTTCGTATCATAACTAAAAATGAATTTTGTTTTTGTTTATTTTACAATTAATTATTACAATAGTATCATATCATAATGATAATGTAAATAATCAATTGTAAAATAAACTAAAACGATACATTAATATAACTTTAAATATGGCGACTTGTAAGAATGTGGTATGTCAAAAAAGAAAACAAAACCTATATAGACAAGTCACTATCGTTAAAGTTTATCAACTAAACCAAGCGGTTATTTACTTAACACTACAGCTAATAATAATTATAAAAACAATATAAAAACGCGTTAACATTCAAACGAGGAAAAATATAAATCAATCTAAGTACAACTAATTCCAACGACAACTGATTAATAACTGTCATATGCAATCATATGATTGTGGGCTTGTTTTGTTTATCTTTTAGCGCTAGAGCGCCCTCTTACGGAATGTGAGAATCTTGCGGCCATGACAGTTTCGTATCTTATATTAAAGATTACATGCTATGGCACTGTCTACTGGACCTGGCCCGGAGTGCACGTGCACCGACTGCTGCAGTCAGGGAAAGGGAAAAAATAATTGCGCGAGACTAGAAGAGCCAGAGTGGCAGTAACAGTACCTTGAATTTCCTGAACACATAGACGTGCAGAAGGGTCCCGCATCTTGTATAATTCTATAAGGGGGATGCTTTAAAAATTTGGTTTTATCTGTTGCAATTTTGAGGCTCCCCTCTGAGCGAGGTCCTAAGCGCGCGTTTATGCTTAAATCCCCCACTGCTCTTCTTATCCTATAAGATGCTTCTAACACATATGTTGTAAGTTGTCTTAAATCTAAATTTACGTGGCAATACTATCGTACTATGATACCAAAAATTAAATTGGTCAATGTTGGTCATGGAATGTAGAACGCCTGTCTTAGTTTAAATCATCCTTTTGAAATAATTCAATCATTGTCAAGCTACACTGACAGTTATCAATAAATAACCTACAACTGTGTTACCTACTTAGTTCAGCTGTAAAATAATAATGAACTCCAAGTTATGCAATAAATAACGTTTTTATTAACCAGAAAAACTAAATTACAATAATTGTTGGAAATGTCCCCCGTTTTGTTCAATGCACAAGTTTACGCGCCTCCTCATGCTGTGAAATGCGTTTTGCAGCATTTTTGGCGTTACGGTTGCACATTGCTGAACAATTCTTTGTTGAAGTTCTTGCAAATTATGTATCGGATTTGCGAAAATCTTATTTTTTAAATAAGGAAAGATAAAATAGTCCATAATTGTCAAACAAGGTGATCTCGGAGGAAACTCAACTTCCGTATGCGAACTTATCAGCCGGTAATCGAAAAACTCGCGGAGAAAAGCAAGATTTTCTCGTATAGTATGTGCTGTTGCACCGTCTTGCTGGAAATAACCGTATTGAAGTTCATCATCGTCTAAGTGTTGCACAAATTCAATCAAAACAATATTTCTATACCTTTCTGCGTTGACGGTGAAATTGAAAAAAAATGGGCCCAATTATTCTTCTGCGAGAAACTGCCATCCAAACACCAATTTTCTGAGCATGTAGTGGCGTTTCAATAAAAATATGCATGGCAGTACGCAAGGCGTCTGGGGTGGTCTGCAGGCAGAAGAGCTTGATATGATTGCATGGATTGTATGGATGCAAGTTCAGATCCTTCTTTACAATCGTTTGGCATGTTCCATAAGAAAGCTGAATTTCTTGAGAGAGACGTTTTAAAGGTTTTGTACGCTCTTCTTCCATACGTTCATGAACGTCATTAATAACTTCTTCTGTACGAACTCTTGGTCTACCAGCACATTTATTTTGCGTCACAGAACCAGTTTCGCGAAACACTTCAATACAAGCTGTAAGGCATGCATAAAAATTGTGCGGTAATACTGCTACGGCTGGGAAGTGTTCTCGAAAATTGTCCAAACACAAACGTTGACTATATTCCCAAGTTCCATTAACTAGCACACCTGTTCGAAAATAGGCTTCAATCATGTAAATTTTGTATTCTGTGGTAGGATTAGAAAACTTCAACACAATAACTTGACAGATTTTGACATTCAAAAAATTATGACATATGTACCTAAATGTACGATGCACGCTACGACAATAATTTAAAAATCCATGACCACCATTGATCAATTTAATTGTTGATATCATGGTATTACGATCTGGATAGATTGCAATTTCTATAAACAAGTTTTGGAAACGGTTCTAATCAACCTTGCAATGAAATGTTGTCGCAAACTAGATACTTCAGCAATACTATTGTCTATACTTTCAAACGGATAAAAGATTGGTTTCATCAAAATAATGTCATGGTATTGCTAACAGCTACTATTACTTTGACCAACTCGCTCATCTGACCTGAGCGTCATCCAATACCCTTAAGGAATATTAATAACAAAAGTATTTACTGATAATAAACATTAGTGTCAAAGATCTCACTGTGATAGCAACGTTGTGGAATGAGTTCCTGCTTTAATGGTGACCAAATTTGCACACAGTATACAGAATTGAGTTTTTGAGTTATTCTGAATAGGGGTTTGATCACCCATTATCTAGTTTAGGTCAAATGCATTTATATATTTTACGTTAATTAGTAGAAATTATACAGTCTTAATTCATTATTATTATAAATATTTTGTCCAAAAGATGTATTCATTTTTTCAGTGTATTTTTTCTTGTGTTTGCTTTTCTTCGGAATTGTTGTCAATTTCAATAGATAATTTGCCAAAAAAGAAACAAATATTCTCCTGAATAATTTATATGTACTATAGAATTTTTTTAAGGTGTACCTACCTATGTCTTGATAATCCCATGACAATGCAGAATCCGAAGAGTCATTCGTAAGAGCACAAGAATAACCGTAGAGGAAGTCAAAAATATTTAATGCGGGTTGGGCTAGCACCTTTGGACTACTAATTTCCAGCAAAATAATAATCAGAAATGTAAAAATTCTGAAACAATAGAAAATAACAGTTTCTATTACGTGTGCTATAAACTGCTACAAACCATGGAAAGATAGTAAAATAATTAAACATATTAAATATTACAATAAATAAAATCATTACTATTATTTGTTTAAGTATTCTGAAAATTAACATATAATACTTCAAGCTTTAGTAGTTTTTAGTTTAAAAACAAGATATATCTCTCCATAATATGCATATACAGGGTGTCCCAAGTTGAGTGGCGTATTAGAATATTTCCTAAAGTACACCAAAGAGAGCGCTGAAAATTTGGTTGCCTTGGTTTCCGGCCATGCTCTTTTTAAATAAAATAATTTTAAAGATGGCCGACTTCCGGTTATAACGGAAATCGATAGGAACTTCGTTATTTTAAATGAAACACCCCATATATTAGTGGATTTTTGGATTTTACGCAAAATTTTAGGCTAACTTTCTTAAATAAACCTTATGTCTAAAATGCACCGTTTTTGAATAATTCCACTTTTTTTTTAATAATTCGACAAATCATTGCTGGGCGTCATTCGGCCTCTCTCAGACAACGTTTGACTTACAGCCTTCAAAATTTTTATGATGAGTACTAAGGTCTAATTGTAAATCGTTGTTGGAAAAAAAGTCTAATATCTTACACAGGATGTTCAAAATACACTTGCCAATGTAGACAACTTCGTACCTTGGGAAGTCGCTTATTTCAAATGGAATACCCTGTATTTTATTGGGCCAATAGTTAGGACTCTTTATTCTCTTTTGATCTGTATTTACATTCCCTATACCTAACTCTTAAGGTTTTTGAGTTATTTATAATTTTTATAAAACAGACTGAGATTTGAAAAAAAAAGTTGCCATGAATTATAAAATGACATTTAGAGGGAACTATTTCACTAAAGCTAATTTAATACTGTTTATCAGTAGTTGTCATGTATAACTGTTGGATTTACACCTTTCGGAGTGACACTAAAGTAGGCATAAATAATAAAAACAGGTATGAAGAAGACTATTATTTTTAATGTCAAATTAGAAAGCAAATACGATACTGAAGCAACAAATGGGTAAAAACAGCATGGTACATATACCATTTACAAGTAGACGAAAACAGAAACCTTAGTTAAATCGTTAAATATGATCTCCATTTAGATCTAGGCAGCGGTTTAAGCGACCCATTACACCATCTGTTGTAGCGCGTAAAATTTCGTTTCCCTGTAAAGTCCCAAAGCAATTGCGCACTCTATTTTCAAGCTCTGCCCTGCTATTAACAGGGTCGAAATAGACTTCATTTTTTATTTTTCCCCACAGATAAAAGTCCATTGGCGTGAGATCGGGCGATCTCGGTGGCCACGCCCAAGGCCCACCACGTCCTATCCAGCGATCTTCAAAAGTTCAGTGATGCACTGCCTTACCCCATTACAACTATGTGCCGGAGCTCCATCAAGCTGATACCAGCAATTTCTGTAGACATTTAGCGGTAAGCTGTCTAAGAACTCCGTTACAACCGTCCGCAAAATTTCTATGTACATTTCTGAATTTAGATTGTCGTCGTAAATAAAATAACAACATTTGTTGCCCATCAAACAAGAAAAAACGTTAAAACTAAATTTATTTTGGAATCCTCTTTCCCTAATTACGTGGGGATTTTCGTGGGACCAAAAATGGGAATTATGCCTGTTGAACACACCTTCGTGAGAAAATTTGGATTCGTCTGTCCAAATTATCTTTTGTAAAAAATTTACGTCTTCTTGCTGGGCCACCATAAGCATTTCACACAACTGCACTCGAAGTAATCTGTCTGTAGGTTGTAGTGCATGCACAGTTACAAATTTGAAATTGTGTAGCTTATGGTTTCTCATAATCCTGTGTATGGAAGAGCGTGGAATGCCTAAATCGTGTTCAGCGGCTCTGGTTGACGCTCGTGGAAACGCTTCAAAATAAGCCAAAACCGAAACTTCATTATCTTCATTCCCAGTAACCGGAGCAGATGTAGCTTTCTTTATTTTAACGCCACCAGTTGTTAGAAAATTGGCCAAATACCTTCTCAATTTATTTTCTGTCATCGGTGGTAGTTGAGGGTAAGTTTCATTAAAGTTTCTGCATGTTCGAGCAGCCATTCTGTTACACTGTCCATGAATAAAAAACAAATTTAAAATGTCTTCGTTTGAATAATTGTAATTATCCATTATGGTTATTATTATTATTATTATTTCTATTATTATTACTCAGTGTATTGTAATCAAACAGTAAAAACAAATTAAAGGAACAACTATTAACTTAACAATAACACTCTTCGTAATTATCGGATTAGTTTTAGAGTATTTGTTTTATTGGAAATGTCATTTTATGATTCATGGCAACTTTGTTTTTTTTCAAATCTCAGTCTGTTTTATAAAAATTATAAATAACTCAAAAACCTTAAGAGTTAGGTATAGGGAATGTAAATACAGATCAAAAGAGAATAAAAAGTCCTAACTATTGGCCCAATAAAATACAGGGTATTCCATTTGAAATAAGCGACTTCCCAAGGTACGAAGTTGTCTACATTGGCAAGTGTATTTTGATCAACCTGTGTAAGATATTAGACTTTTTTTCCAACAACGATTTACAATTAGACCTTAGTACTCATCATAAAAATTTTGAAGGCTGTAAGTCAAACGTTGTCTGAGAGAGGCCGAATGACGCCCAGCAATGATTTGTCGAATTATTAAAAAAAAAGTGGAATTATTCAAAAACGGTGCATTTTAGACATAAGGTTTATTTAAGAAAGTTAGCCTAAAATTTTGCGTAAAATCCAAAAATCCACTAATATATGGGGTGTTTCATTTAAAATAACGAAGTTCCTATCGATTTCCGTTATAACCGGAAGTCGGCCATCTTTAAAATTATTTTATTTAAAAAGAGCATGGCCGGAAACCAAGGCAACCAAATTTTCAGCGCTCTCTTTGGTGTACTTTAGGAAATATTCTAATACGCCACTCAACTTGGGACACCCTGTATATATCAATATATTATACTCAAATAAATTCGTAATGCTCTAATTTCACAGATGTGTTGTAGCCCGTTAAATGTTGGATAAGGTTGTCGTTAGAATATGATCTAATTTGTTTGATGTAAAATAATAGGTATACACATAGTTGAAATTTATAAAAGGCGAGATAAGCTGTAACTCGTGTGGTCTGACTGTTTGTGCATAGATGACGCGGCACAGAGAACCGATGGATGATTAAATTATTTAATGATGAAATGTAAAATGAGGACAGATAAAAATACTGAATTTGGCCTTTTTCTCCTTTTTCAATCAATTTAACCAGTAGAAATACTGTTTAAATTCTAAAATGATCCATGCATCCATTTTATTAACAATTTAGAATTCTCAGAAATGTTTATAAATAATTCAAGTAACTTTAGGTCAATTACTATAATACTTTTGTACAACATTGTATATACACTTCAATTGTCCACTAAGATTTTCACCTATCTCTATCTTGATAACATCAATTCCCCAACTTTTGGTGGGAAATTTACGATTACTATAACCTCACTTACTGTTAGTCCTCGTGAAACGTTACACTTTCGAGTTTTAATTAGCGTTGTTAATATTTTTAAATATGTTGTTTGATGTTTGATATTGATGTTACCGGTTATTAACTGCATATGAGTCTCGTGATGTTGCCGTACTTTAATTATCACCATGTACCTAAGTTAAATAATTTACTTCGTCTTAAGAATAGCCGAATTTTAATTCACAACTTTTGTTGTTTTTATTTGTAGTTTTGTTCTCTGAAGAAGCTAATAAAGAATTAGCGAAAGCTTAGATACGAAAAACTAACGCCAATAGCTGCAATCCCATTAATTTCCTTTACACCTAACGTTGTACAGCTAGTACTCCTTTTCAACTTCTAAAATGATTTACTATATTCATATTAAAACAGGTTTCCAGACAAAAAATATGAGACCGATCCGCTTTACCCCATCTTAGCGGATCACAATTTGAAACAAAAAAATACTTACTTCGTAAATAAAATTATTTCATGTATTTTACAAAAGAAGAATGTCGTAATCAAATATATTTTTATACAACTCATTTATTAATCGATTACTGCGCCACGTATCATGAATTCAAAAAATATTTCAGACAAAATCTGAAATGTATTTTTAGCAGTACAATCCAAATTTGCAATAAAATATTGACAAGGATGAGTAAAGGGAGTAACTCTAGCACTAGCGTTTTTCTTCCGTGGATTGATCATTGATACGACTACTCCCTCGGTCTCTTGTGTCTAAACGCTAAAAGATTTGAGTTTCAAATTTTAGTCAAATATGTAGGACGATAAGAAGCACATTTTAAAATTATTTGTAAGTATACAGGGTGATTCAAAAAAGTACAGCATATCAAAGTTAGGTTATTTTTAATTTTTTTTAATGGAACACCCAATATTGTATACCATTTATGGATTCTACGTCATAAATTAGGATAACTTTGTTAATAATTCCCTATATCTATCTGCCGCCAATTTTGAGAAAATTTGATATTTATAAAAATGTCGGCTTTCGCGAAAATATTAAAAACAGGAAAACTGTAGGACTTGGACGATTTACATTTGTAAGAAGTTATTTTGACAAAGCGTGCTTTCAATAAACCAGTAGAGCATTTTGATATTGGCTACATGACATTAAGCAAAACAATTTATATTTTATATGTTTTCAACCATCAATAATTCTTTTAAGTTAAATGGAACACCCTGTATTTATCCATCCCATATGAAAGCACATTAAACCCCTTACCAACAACTATATAGATGTCTATATCTAAATTTAACGATTAAAATGTTATTAACGATATTACCTAAAAACCTCATAAAACCGATGCTTTTTTCATCAAAATGGAAGGCTATGCTGCTTTAAAATTAGCATATGTTCATCTAGTTGCGACTGTCATTAATTTCTACGTATAAATCGTATACTTTAAACAATTATTACGTCTAGTAGGTGAAGAATAAAATAAACAAACAATACTCCACCTACTATTCCTGAAGGTATGAAACTAAAGTAAAAAATGTTATTTCAAAGCCTGTGGTCTCGTATGATACAAATAAAAATTATCGTCCTGCATATTTGACTAAAATTTGAAACTCATATCTTTTAGCGTTTAGACACAGGAGAGGGAATAGTCGTGACTCACCCTGTATACAGGATAACAACTTGAACTACGAAAGCCTATTAATAGGGGAAGTGGGAGGTAAAATTAAATGTATCAATTTTATTATTGTCAACTTTTTATATGAGAGGAATGTCAGTGGTCATGTCAAATACTTTACCGAACCATCAAACTTTATCCTAATGGAATACACAATTAATGAAAAAGTGTAAATTATATAGTGGTTTTATAATTTGCCATAGTATTTGACATAAGCACTGACATTCCTGTCATATAAACAGTTGACAATACTAAAATTGATACATTTAGTTTTACCTCCCACTACCTTCCCCTATCAATAGGCTTCGTAGTTCAAGTTGTTATCCTGTATATTTAAGAGAAAAAGTAAATAGCATGTACTGTTGCGTATTCAAACTTAAAGAAAGCTATTTTTTTTATTTCAACAGAACCGTTAACAAATATGTATATTCAAACAAAAAGATATACATACATCATCACAACATGTAGGCTTTTGTAGAGTAAAGAACTTCTCAATTTTATTTTCTAGTTGAAAATATAGCAAAATATTTTTTGTTGTTGTATATATTTTAATGTGTTGCAGCTGTTTCCCATGCTGTACTTCATATTTTGAGTAATAAATTATTGACAGTTTTGTTCCCTACTTTAGGTAAGGTACTAGATATATTTCGACTGCTATTTAAAATAAAAATTCAAAAAACTTGTATCAATCTCTCCATTCTCAATAATATTGTAGTTTGTCACTCGTAAGGATTTTTGTAAGTCAACAGTGCATCCTTGTGGTTGATAGCCATCTTAAGACTATCCTCTGGAAGAACCTTAGACACACAGCATACGGTCTAAATTGAATCAGCCTCTTTGTGTAACAGTTCACTAAGAGTATACAATTAATCAGCATTTACTTCAACTACAACTATCAATATGTTTTTGTATTTTTTTAGGTAAATATTTGGATAGTGATAGATAATATATTGAAAACTATACTTACCGAGGCATCGCATCTGAATTTTATCAAGTATCAAAATAATTATAGTTTCCTAATCGACATAACAATTTCCTCAGTATCAGATGAACACAACACAGAGCAAAAAACACTTAATTAATGATAAAATGGTTACACTACAGTTACTGAATATTGTATATTAATAATCACCGTGCAAGGAAATAACGTTAACTTTATACATAATATTTGCACAGAACTGATGAACGAATGATATGATGTGTATTGCTCGCCAGCCTAATTTAACCGCCATTTCCTGTAAAAACTACATTATTATTCATGCTGGTTTGGTTTTCGTAATATGTGTAGTGATAATATTTACATTTTTTTAAAGAGATACATGATATGATGATATGGCAAACACAGGATGTTCGCTTGAACCAAAATTATACCTATATTTATACAAAGATTGTTCCATATAAATATGTATGTACAGTCTCTTTCAAAAGTAATGTCTCCCCCAGCCATCGGGTTCATATCAATAATACCTTCCACTTAACGTATTGTATTCATCGGATATCTTCGGCTAAGAAAGAGGCCACAGGGTATACGATACAGATAGAACATGTATATAACCTGTGTAATTATAATTTTAAATCTCGATATGCATATTTACCTGCTAGCGGTAAAATATAGGACTTTATTAAACCCTACTTTTATACCTGTGATGGTCAGTTTTCCTAAATATATAATATATAACGTATACCTTTAGTTATTGTTAGTTTTTCAGACTTTTATTAGAGACAAATTTTAATGTATATTACAACAACATACGTATTAGAATATTAAAATAATATTCATTTTATTGAGGTATACACCTTTATTGATGAATCTTACAAGAAATCCGTCCCAACAAAGATCTTTTTTTATAGAAAACAAATAACTGATATATTGAAAATCCATTATTATCCCTTTAATAGTGACGTTTCGAAGAGTCTTGTACATCGTTATTTCTAATTACAAAATGCAATATTTTGTAATTATGGTTTTAAATAGAGTAGATAGATGATAACGCAGTTAGACAATAAACCTACTTACATTAATGCGTAGTTGTGTAGTTGTCATTATAAAATATAATTTTATAACATAATAGTGCTTAATCTTTAAAATCATTGAATATATACCTAAATATTAGATTTACATATTGGTTAATTTAAATTTTCAAACATTTTCTGTGTTTAATTATAAGTGGATTAAATAAATCGGATCAAATCGGTTTCTTCTCTGTTTAAGGTGGTGGAACCTAATGCGAGATTTTAATAAACAATTGAGTTTACTGTTGATTATAGTAGGGAAACATAATACACTAGACAAAATACACTTTCTTTAATAGATATACATATGTTAATTACATATTAGAAAAATCTTGCAGACTCGGCAAATGTATGAGCGCTCGCCAATCTTCAAGAGGGTGTTCATAATGTTTGGGAAAATCGTCGTGGGCAAAATTATTGCAAAAATATCGTGAACTCCCTATATTGCTATATTTGTATTATTAATTTTTTGGAAAAATTCTTAGATAATCTAAATTTTTTACGCTGAGAGAAACGTATTGTACAGAAGGTACAACAATATGTATCTATGTTATCACAGGTAAAATAAAAATTACAAGAAATACTAAGATTATAATATGTTTTGTAACAAATACAATAATTTTTTCTATTGGTAAACCATTTTGCTTGTTTAAAACAAAACACAAACGCGTGCGTAAATCGATCATTAAAACATACGCCTGTTTTAAAGTTACTAGGGGCAACGTCAACAATTCAAAAATAAGTGAAGTATAAATGTCAACTAATTGATCTGTCCAAACAACCTTTTACAAATAAAAACTTATTAATAAATGTGTCAAAAACTGTAATGAGATATTTTATAATAATTTTAACGAAAAAACTCTTACTTTAAAGGAACGTGAAATCTGCAATTGATATTATATGAAAGAGTAAATCCTGCACTTGCTATATTTCAAGCACTCCGGCTTCACTGTCGTGCTTGAAAAATCGGCCATGTTTTAATGACCCTACTGCCCACTCATACTTTAATATACTATTCTTATTGTTGTAGAATACATTCTCGTATTGGGCATGATAATTATTATACCGGTGCAGATATATTTCTCTGTTATGCGAGAACGACTAACCAAAATGACAGACGTCAAAATAAGTAGTAAGTAAGTATGTAAAACAAATAAGCTAAGCACCCTTGCTTCCGTAAATTCACATATCTGAGCATTTTAGATACGGAGGCTAATTAAATCGTTAGAACTTATTCACCTTCCATTTCAGGATATAGGAACACCTAATATAGATTAAAAGTAACCTTTTGTAAAATTAGAATATCTAAGGAAATATATACCGTTGCATTAAAAAAAAGCGACTTTCCGAATTTTGAAGGTTTGTGTAAGCAACTGTTTTTAAACACTCTGTATAATATTTCAGAGAAGAACTTAAATCTCTGTATAACTACACGATATCAGCTGTGTGTATGCAAAATTTCATTTGTCTCTTCTGCTCCTACGTGACGTAATATCACTACAAAGTAAGATCGGTATCTGTCACTTTTTATTTAATTGCGAATAACTCAAAGGGAATGGTATCATATTTAGGTATAGCATGGGATACATGAAATATGTGTAAAATGTATCTTAGAAGCTGAATTAGTAATTACATTTATAGCATACTATTTAAAATATCGAAGTTGATGCCCACTTCCGGTTAACAGGAATTCAAATTCATTTTCACGTAATACTTCATATTCAACCATATCCGACCACAAAATTTGGTTTCAAAATCCCGATTCGTTTGTATAATACTTTTAATAAGCCGTTCTCACCAATAACGCCGTATATCAGTTATTTGTTTTTACTTTGAAAGAGATCCTTGTTGGGACGGATTTCTTGTGAGATTTGTCCATTAATAAACGTGTATGCCTCAATAAAATAAGTATTATTTTAATATTCAAATAAGTATGTTGTTATAATATGCATTAAAAATTATCCCTAATAACATTGAAGACTAACAATAACTGAAAGTACACGCTATATATATATTTTTTTAGGAAAACTGACCATCACAGGTATAAAAGTAGGGTTTAATGAAGTCGTATATTCTACCGCTAGCAGGTAAATGCACATATCGAGATTTAAAATTATAATTACACAGGTTATATACACGTTGGATCTGTAATGTATCCCCTACGGCCTCTTTCTTGCCGAAAATGTCCGATGAATATAATACGCTAAGCGGAAAGTATTATTGATATCAATCCATCAGCAGGGGGAGACATTACTTTAGAAAGAGACTGTACATATCCTACTTTTCTTCTAACTTAGATATTAGAAACTAACTGACAAGCATCAAACGACGAAGAATGATTTTGACGTTAGACTTTGACAAGGTGTATTTTCCATGGCACACTGGATAAGTATCGATGACTTATGCGTACAATTTTTCAAAAAATCTAATTATCTCCTAAACTATTAATTTTAGGTATAGTACATGCAGGACATAAAACATGTAGAATTGGACCCCGAAGACGACTAAGTAATAAAAAGATAGGGGGTGCCACTTGAAAAAATGAAGTTATGGTTCTTCAAAATTAACGTGCTATAGTAAAGTAACCACGCAATGTAGACAGCCGTTCTCAGCGCTAAAATATAGACAAACATGTTGTTTAAGTATATTACGAATTTTAAATTGATACCCGAAAAATCGAGTGTCCTCTGATTTTTTGAATAAAAACATACAAAACGCCCGCATCAAATTGTCAAAAGTAAAGATATTCATAAAGCTTAAAAATAGGTGTAAAAATATCCAGGATGTTCTATTAAAAATAATGAAGTAGATGGCGACTTCCGATATAACCGGAAGTGTTAGAAATCTAATAATATTTTCATTGAAGAGAACATAATCGACTATATATAATTCTAAATTTTCAAATTTATATTTGGACAAGAACGCCATAAATTCTAATGAACAGTCTCGCTGAGACAGCCTGTATAATGATGACGATAATCAATGGATATCCCGCAACTTCCCGCGGAAATTTTGGTTACCCCGATTAAACAAATGGTTGAATACTCATATTTATAGAATATTTGCATCATGCTGTGGCTAAGACAGGGCAGATATACAAGTATAAAACAAACACCTAAATCAAATGTAAATTTCCAGAGCATATCAGATGGAAATTGTGTTGCTATGACAAATTCTTGGCGTTTACAACAAATATCAAAACAATTTTTATTTTTAACCAAAAAAAAATACTTTTCAATTTTTAGAGCCACTAAATGAGCTGTCTTTTTGCTATTTTTTGTGAATTGTTTCTGGAACATCTCTAACAAGACCCCGACGGTAGTCGGCAAGCATGGAAATATTCCAGTATCCGTGGTACTTTCCTCCATTGTCGGGATATCCTGATGGAAGCGTTCGTCGTGCTAGTCATTTATAGCTCTGCAGTTCCCAGGAAAAGAATTCATCTTTGAGTATAGGAAATGGTCTTTATTTTCAATAAGAGTAACATCATTGTTAGCTTTTTTATTTCCCAAGAAATTAGTGACCAGGAGGCGGGTCATTCCAAGGATTTGTTCAATATCTTTTAGAGTGTTGTCAAAATGTTCGCCTTTCAGAATATTTCAAATCTGTGACCCAATAAAATTACCAATCACCTTGTATATACAGGGTGATTGGTGAGAATGGAATATTAAAAGTATTATACAAACGGGACGGAATTTTAAAACAAAATTTTGCAATTGGATATGGTTGAATATGAACTAGCACGTGAATAAAAATCGAATAACGAAGATAGCAATGGTACTCACTTAATTTAAAACAACTTGTATATTAAATTCATAAAAATTGAAAAGTCGTCCAAACTTTGGAGACAATTATATCCAAAATTAGACGATCATGTGGTTAAAAAAACTGAACTGTTCTGATCTTGAGGCACTCTTACAGTCTATATAGTTTCATCAAAATCGAAATTTGATACCTACCAGTGATACCTTATATAACGCGATTGTCATTTGTCTATAATATCCATCCGTCCAATATTTAATGTTCATTTAAAATGTCTAACAACCTTGTGTTAACTAAATTTAAGAATTAAACTACATGTTATCCAGTGTTACTCTTTCGTTTTTGTTAGTGATGAATTGAGAGTTTGAAGAACTTCACATTACCTTCTTTTGTTGACCACTCATACTATACTTACCAAGATTATGATTAATAGCTTTGAGAAACTGTTGAATAATAAATGTCCATTGCTATTACTATTATTAAAGGATCACCCAAGAATAAATTATACGAATTTTTTAATGAAATATAATGTATATTTTAAAAATAATTACTATTTTCTATCTGGGTATAAAAATAAATAGAATTGTTAAGACTAATGTTATAATTTAGTACTAAATAAAATAATTTTACCATTAGAAACATTAAACTTAAATGCACTTATACATATAATACGCATATTAAAATTATAATTTACATATGTATAAAAAATGGCATCAAGTAATACATATGCATTAAAATTTTTAATCATTTTGAAGCTCTAGTTGAACTAAAATTCGAATACATTTCGAATTGACGGACGTATTCCAATGCACATTTGTATAAAAAGGAATATTGTTCCGTGTTCCTAACAAATTCTTTCCTACTATGTCGCACTGTACGCACAGCCAAGCAAACATCACAAATTTGTTCCATTTTTACTTTATCGATGATGAAACACATTGCGACGTATAAACCGCATCCTTTAGCACCATCGCTGAAAATAAATGTACGAATTAATATGAAAATTCGTGATTATATAAAATTTTAATAATAATCTTACTGGCAAGTTATTAAAATCGCATCACTATTACGTCCTAGATAATTCATTTCTTCGTATGTAGTTAGAAGACCAACTGGATTCTCTGGATGGAGTAGACTATGATGCCAATTATTAAGGTGTATAATTTTAATCTGAATGTCTTCCTGTAATGTAAAGTAGGGTAAGTCGAGGAGAGATGAATCTAGAAGAATTATGGATCACTTCTTGTCATTTTGAGCTTATTGCACCGATTGAGCTGGCTGTCTGTGAGTTAGTGTGTTATAACACTCAGACAAAAAGTACAAAAGGTCATGTCATCATCACGTTTATTTACAAAGTTAGAAGACCATCATTTCCCGATCCATTCGGAAAATGCTCCGAAATTCTCGTTGCGCGACAATAACAATACATTCCCCGATCAACTGTTTCGATTTGTTCCATAAGCAACACATGAGTCGAAGCATTTACTTCATTTTCAAGGTGAGTATATGTTATTATATGGTACATGATTATATCGCACACAAGTTGGATTTGACCAACTTTTGTAGCTGTGCTATGCTTCGCCGAACACGTGAGTAGATATAAATGAGGGATTTCAGATTCATTTGCATATTCAAATTGGCACCAAGACGTTGGCAGGGTGGGTGCCAAGACGTTGTGATTGATGGTAGCGTGAGGTGCGGAAGCATGTTCAAGACGTTAGAGGCGCCCAGCTTTCCAACGGCTATATTTGTTATGATTGAACAGCTTTCCAATAGCTATATCTGTTTATTTGGTAGAAAGCGTTGCAGATGTAATCGTTGGAAAGTTGTTCAATCGTAACAGGGGCTGATCAAATAAACACATATAGCTATTGGAAAGCTATTCAATCGTAACAGGTTCATAGAACTTCAATAATCTGATGCAAATAAGTAACGGTGGCTGATCAAATAAACAGATACTGCACGCCAACTAATTAATATGCACCTTCAAGGAATGCAATTGATGCAACTAATTTGCATACGCGAAAAAATTAATTTATTAAATTAATTATTCAACACTTGCACACCTGCTCACTCCCTAGCATCACGCAACTCATTAAAAATTCACGAACTAATTAACCCCACGTGTCTTGAAGAATCCTCGGCATCCTCAACGTCTTGGCACCCACCCTGCCAACATCTTGAATATGAAAATAAATCTAAAACTCCTCACGTGTTTATTTGATGTACCCTGATAGGTTTTTCATTCATTTAATAGCGGAGCTAAGCTAAGCGAATGGTGCGAAAGAGTTTGCACCTTAATTTGACCTGAAACGCTCATCATACAGCCCGGGTTAAGCTACCGCTGATTTCTTTGTTTTAGAAAATTTGGAACCGAACCCAAGAAATTTTAATTTGTCAGCAATTGCAACCAGAAATTTAAGCCTATTTTAAAATTCAAAATAAATCACATTTTCGAGATGAAATAAAATCATTGCAAGTAGCGTAGGTCTTTTGAAGTTAAGTGAAATAACGTTGAAAAATTATTAATAACAGCAGTAGTTCTTTTATTTCGTTCTTCTATTCGTTAGATCGACACGTTATGTAGTTCTCATGATAAATAACGAAAATGCGAAAATACTTAACATGTCGTTGGAATAACTTTTAAAGTTGACAGCTAACTGACCACTAAATTCAAACGAAAACACTATTATGTGGAAATTAATTGTGGAAAATATAATTTTACTTTTGCACGGCGGTGTATTTATAATTAAAGAATCAATTACATAAACGAATTACAGGGTCCGACAACGAAGCGGGGACGGAAAATTATACGCTCATTTGAAAGATTGTCAAATATTTAGTCATCGGATACTCATCCGCATTATCAAGTGCACGTTTTAAAAATATTTTGTTTTATACAGGGTGTTACAGATGGAAATGCCAGACTAAAGTTGCATTTTTTTAAATAGAACACCTGTATATTAATAGAGAAAATGATCCGCGCTTGAAAGCTGGTTACAACGATATAATGTTGTATGGGTCTAAAGTTGATAGTTTCTGTGTAAACAATTACAGTGGTACCGCGATAATCCGGAATAATAAAAACCTGGACGATCCGGTTTACTAGAACATCCGGATTACCAAGGCATGCTCTAACAATATGTATGTATTACATATGTATGTATACCAATTCTTATCATTATCATAATGTTTCGCTTTTTCCATCAGAATCTCTGAAGTTATAACCGACTGCCTTTGCCTTTGCGTTAAAAACCAATCATATAACTCTGATTCCATTTTCGGACATTCAGGCTTGCGTAATTTTTTTTTAATCGGTGCAGAGATACAACTGTTAATATAGCTGACAATAAAAATGAAGGAAATTAATGATAAAGATAATTTCAAAATTGATTTATAGACACCTTTTTATTTTTTCGGAATTTCTTTTAACATCTGAAATTGTTCACGTTCCAACATTATATTTCCTTGCTAAATCTTTTCCCAAATGTCCTCTTTTAAGTTTTCAAGTATATCATACCTTTGTTTAATTGCTAAAGCTATATGCTTTCGTGTTGGAGCCATTGAAACTTCTGAAGGTGTTGGTTTATAGAAGAATAAATGAATGCAACTGTGCATGTTGGAACTTGTTTGAGAGAAACTTCGTAATTTCTCGTACGCAATTCGAATGATATCGAATCCGGATTTCCGAGACAGCAAAAATCCGGATTACAGAATACACAATGAACAAAAAAATAGGTGCGAAAAACCGAGAAATCCGGAAAAGCAAGATTCGGATTATCGCATCACCACTGTATTTTACTTGATAAATTGATTCATTTCAGTAGGCTATTCTGCATAGGGGAAAACAAAGGATTCTAAACCAACAGAGTAGAATATTTTTTACTAGTATGGACTGTCGTTACTATGTGAAATAAATTCTGCAACTGCTCGCTTTATACAGGGTGTTCACAATTTTGCAAAATCGAAGAAATCTCGAAATTTTTAAATGGAACACCCTGTATATTTTAGCTCATTGAAAAGCCCTTTTACTACGCTTTGTATTGATACCTCATTTGATGCACCTAGGATAGATCATTTTCTAATTATTTGTTTTTAAAGTTGAATAATGAGAAATGCTTGTATTTTTAGTAGCTAAGTTGCACTTCAAACCTACTGCAAGATCGGATATTCAACAAATATTCCATAAATGGTCAACAAGAAGAAACTCCATTTAGGTATTATGAGAAACAATTGATTTTCACTCAGCGGTGAAAGCTAACATTAAGTTAATATAAAGTAAAGGTGTCAGTTTTAAGCTTGTATACTTAATAACCAAGTTGTAAGAAATTTCGTTTTGTGTTATACAATAGGTATTTTGTTCAATCTTAAAAGAAATTGTTATTATGTTAGTAGGTACTCAACAAACGCACCCTCCTACCTTCAATAGCTATTACCTTTGAAATACCATCTATACTTACACATAAGAACATTTAGAGGGGCTAAGGCCAGCTAGAAAAGAGATAGATCTAGAGTGGGGCGGTTGTAAAACATATACGGAATAGCATGCTCGCTAATTCGTTAATTCCGTGTATGTTTTACAACCGCCCCACTCTAGATCTATCTCTTTTCTAGCTAGCCTTACTTGCTCTAAATGTTCTGTATGTGGATTTTCCTGTATTGTTAATAATACGGCCAGTTCGCTTTGTTTATCGATTACCGGTTTATTTGTTTCTCTCTTCTTGTAGGTTACACCATCAGTTTCTATAAATTTCTCTAATAATCTTTCAAATGCTTCCGGTCTTCCTTCAAGGTTTGGAAATCTCTCTGCATATACTCTACTTGTCAGGAGACAATTTCTTGTACACTCCCCAAGAATAAATATCATATTTACCATTTCTTGAGTAGGTACCTACTAAAATTAGTCAATATAACAATTTCTTTTAAAGATTGAATGAAATACTGTATAACACAAAATGAAATTTTTTACAACTTGGTTATTAAGTATACAAGCTTAAAACTAACACCAGATAACTTTATCAGCAATGAATCTATTGAAAATACTATATTACTTTATATTAATTTAATGTTTGCTTTCACCGCTGAGTGAAAATCAATTGTTTCTTATACTAAATGGAGTTTCTTCTTGTTATAGACTATTTATGGATTATTTGTTGAATATCCGATCTTACAGTAGGTTTGAAGTGCAAATTGGCTACTAAAAATACAAGCATTTCTCATTAATTCAACTTTAAAAAGAAATAATTAGAAAATGATCTATCCTAGGTGCATCAAATGAGGTATCAATACAAAGCGTAGTAGAAGGGCTTTTCAATGAGCTAAAAATATACAGGCTGTTCCATTTAAAAATTTCGAGATTTCTTCGATTTTGCAAAATTGTGAACACCCTGTATAAAGCGAGCAGTTGCAGAATTTATTTCACATAGTAACGACAGTTCATACTAGTAAAAAATATTCTACTCTGTTGGTTTAGAATCTTTTGTTTTTCCCTATGCAGAATAGCCTACTGAAATGAATCAATTTATCAAGTAAAATAATTGTTTACACAGAAACTATCAACTTTAGACCCATACAACATTATATAGACACATCGAAAAAAAAAACATAATTAGAGTAGGCTATGTGAATGGATTGTTACTTTAGCCACTTTCACATAATGACATTTATTCCTTGACATTTAATTTGAGGTTATAAACTTTGGTGATAATAAAACATTTAAAATGCCAAATAATAAATGTCATTATGTGGTAGTGGCTAAAGCAACGATCAAAAACATTTACATAGCCTACACTAATTATGTTTTTTTTTTCGATGGCACGTTATCGTTGTAACCAGCTTTCAAGAGCGGATCATTTTCTCTATTAATATACAGGGTGTTCTATTTTAAAAAAATGCAACTTTAGTCTGGCATTTTCATCTGTAACACCCTGTATAAAACAAAATATTTTTAAAACGTGCACTTGATGGTGCGGAAGAATATCCGATGACTAAATATTTGACAAACTTTTAAATAAGCGTGTAATCTTCCGTCCCCGCTTCGTTGCCGGACCTTGTATACAGAGTGCCCGGATTTCATAGGGACAACATGGGTAACTTTAGAGACATAGAGAGACGGTTAAATTAGAAAAAGGTGTAGATTCAAAAGCTCATTAAGAATCCTTTTTCAAATTTCACTTGTCATGCTTCATTTGTTTAATATTGAAGAAAAACCGAAATCTTTTAATTTCTTTAGCCGCGAAAATTGCACGGTTCAAATTTAAAATTTTGAAGTTAGGTGATATTACTAAAAATTTGCGCAAAAGAAATTTGTTTTATTAAACGGCAATAAAAGTATTTAGATTACAATTTGAGTTGCTTCAAACCGCATCTTAATATCTCAAGTAAGAAAAAAGTTACGGCAAATAAAAGAAATTAGGAGATTTTAGTTTTTCTTCAATAAGTAAAATTTGAAAAGGGATTCTTAGTGAGCTTTTGAATCTACACCTTTTTGGTAATTTAGCCGTCTCTGTATGTCTTCAAATAAAAAAGTTACCCATGTTGCCCCTACGAAATCCGGGCACCCTGTATATAAATAAAATCAATTTCATAATGGACATAATTGCGTTTGATAACTCATTCATACCTGCGTTTGGAGATTGCTCATTGTCATGCTATAAACTTTAAAATGCGCGTTTACTTCTTTACCAACGTATTTGATTTCTAAATATGGCACTGGTTTTATAGAATTGGCACTAGAAGTTGGATAAAACTTGCAAGTAGTCTGAAAATAGTAGCTTATATACATTACAACAATTTAAATTAATAAATATGATATACTTTTTCTTGAAGGTCCAGTTGATTAAGGCAGACTATTAACGTTATCTCCTTTTGTTCAACCAATCGCCAAAAGTCTCCTACAGTAGAGCTCAGAGGATTTTGTGTCACGACAAACTTTGCTGGCACAGCAAAGGCATCCACAGATACAGCGTTGATATAAACGGATGATGGATCCGAAGACGGGTATGCCGTTAAACAAATTCTGGATGCTGGGTCTGAAACATTAATTTACATGAATATTATAGAAATAATTTAATCCTTACTATAATAACCTGGTACTATATTCTTAAACCTATTCTTTGAATGGATTATTGGTAAGTCAGAGTTGAAATTAGTGTTTCGCATGGCTTCATCTTGCCACGCGGATTCGTCCAGATATTGCATTTCCTCATCCATTTTTGTCGCTAGTACAGTTTCGATATTATTTTCCATGGTTTCATTGCACAAAATACCGGTTTCTGGAGCTACAAGACATTGAAGCAACACTAAATGTACCAATTTGTACTGTTCAACATTATCGACCATATTAACTCTTTGTTCGCGGATTTTGCTCAGATAATAGAAAGCGTCTATTTTGCCTTCTCTGGCAGCCATTCGTAAACAAATATCGCATAGTATTAAACTACCAGTACGACCAACTCCAGCACTAAAAATATCAAGCAAATTAAAACGTCAACATTGAAATTTAGAAAGGTAACCTGCAATGCACAACCACCGGCGATCCTCCTTGCGGAATTGTAAGCATCTTCTTCAAGAAAGGAGACAAACTTTGAGGATACAAAGGCACACCATGATCAGGCCATGTGAGAAAATGAAATTGTTGAACTTTTCGCCTTTCGCCTTCACATGATACGATAAAATGTCTAATTTCGAAATTAGCCATTACATCCACACTAAGATATTCCACTTTAATATTGTTAAATTCTTTCGATTCGTTGATATCTGGCCAATATTTCTCAACTTTTTTCTGGAATAAAAGACTAATTTGAAATAATGTTTATAATAATCATTGTAATTTATTAGTGTATGGCTACAAAGCCAACACTGTTTTAAGCATTTATGCTTTGCATTTCCTGCGATCTATAAAGTGATTTTATCGTAGAATAAAGTTACATTTTTATATTTCTCTAAAATAAGAACGCAGAACTTAATTGCAGTACCTTTCCACCTTCGACAATATTCGCTATCATTATTATAAATTCCACGTTTTCTTGCCAAATCATCCTCCAAAAATCGTTTAGCGTACTAACTTTCGGGCCTTGAGTTGCAATGTAAGCGTTTTTGGATTTGTAACCCTAAAAAAATCTATTAAGTAATTCATGATATACAAAATTCTTAACAAAAGTAAATCATATATTTCAGAAATGTCACTGGCTTATTTTACAAGATTAATTGCGAAAAAAGCTGCATGTAAACAATTTGAAAAGATAACTCTGTGATTAGTATTGATTCGAACGTTTATAATAAAGTACTTTCATAAGTAGAAGAAAAAATATTCTTACATATGTATGTAAATACATACGTCATTACTTTATTATGCAAAATATAAAGCATCAAGAACTAGGTGGTCTATCTTATCCTTATTAAACAATGATTTCAAATTGCCGAGAATGTATCATCTTTGGCAAATTAAAAGCGAATTTTTCAGCGAGAAATTTCCATTTACTAAATAAAGGCTGTACTTTGAAGCAAATTTAATTTCTCTAAAAGAGAGTACTGCTTTGATGAACTTCTTTAGAGTAATTAAATTCACTTTAAAGCAAAGCCTTTATTTACAAAATTAGCATTCCCCGATAAAAAAATCGCATTTAAATTGCCAAAGATGGTACTGTGACTGTTGAAATTAAAGTTGAATCGAACCTAATTCATTTTATTAATTACGATTACATAAATGGCATAGTTAATCTATAACAATTACATAAAAAATACATTTATATAGGCATTTCTTATGTAATTGTTATAATACCACGTAGGTATTTATCATTTTTCGAATATATAAATTATAAAAGATATGCCTTAATTTTGTACTCATTAAACCAAAAATTTTTACGTTTCTTGCATTTTTTAAATTGTACTTGAGGGAACTGAAAAAATATTACGTTTATTAATCCTACTCACATCAATATAATTGGCATTGATATAATCGGAAAAGGGATCTTGATTAATAACCTTTAACTTCACCCTAGTATGATCGTCTTAAATATAAAAACATTTAAATAAATTATAGAATTGTTTACTTCCATTTATGTATACATACAGGCAGCCAAGTTTATATAGCGATTTTTCGACTTGTTTTGTGGTTTTGTGCCGCAAATCCAAGGTTTTGTTTGACCACGTTGAAATAACTGCAAAATCACTAATATTAATATGATATTGCAATAACAAAAACATCTAAATAATCAGCTTAACATATAAAAATTTAACTGGATCACTTTTTATATAATATTTGATACTTACCCCATGCTGCTTCTCAAATTCTCCAGTTTCAATGCATTTCTTAATATAATCGTTTAAATCACATATTTTTACAAGTTTCGAATGTTTCTCCATTTCAGTTGATGATCTATCTAATTTTTTATTAACCTAGAAGGATTACAGTATTAGTATATACACAATACAAACCATAGACCTATGGTCGGTGCTCTGTTTAATCAGTCAGTCCATTTTAATGAGTATAACTCGAAAACTAGAAGTTGGAATAGTGCTCTTCCGGACTTTTTTGTAAAACATATCCTGCTTTATAGAAAAGTTCTTATAAATTTTTCGATATTTGGTATCATTAAAATTAGGCTTGAAAACGAAGGATTAACAGCATAAGATGAAAAAAAATGATGACCTTATCAAACATGCAGGTTTTTTATTTAAAAAAGTCTCGAAAAACACTATTATAATTGTTTTCAGGTTGTAGCAATTAGAAACCTGTAATAACGGTTAATTTTATCCTTGATTAAATAAGCACCCACATTCACCGTTTAAACTTAACCCAAAATACTTACTACAGGTATTGCAGGCTTCGTGACAGTACTTTGGGGAATAGGAGTTTTATCTTCACGAGGCAGCGGTGTCAAAGGTACTTCAGTCGAATTCCTTGACAATCCTGTATAATGGTTTTTTATTAAATTTTTTTTTACACATGGTTGAATGGATTTGGGAAACAACAGAAAACCAAATTGAGAAGGGAAGTGCAAGGGATTAAATCCGATATTCTCAAATTAAGAAGAAAGTGTAATAGCCGCTACGCTATTACATCCGCAAAAAAGGACGAGTTCCTGGAAATGTCTAAAAGGGCATGTCTTAATATTCATTTAACTCCTACACTAAAATAAATAAATCATAGTTTTTGATAAAATTAAGTTGAAGAAGAAAATTAAGTGAAAAACTGATTCGGCAGTAATTTATGTCAGCGAACATTAAGTTGATCCTACCGACTAGAGAATGGCTGCATCTAGTAGAAAGTGTATGTTCGGTAAACCACCGTGTCACAGCATCAGAACTACAATTCATTATGCTAGATGTAAGGATAAATAAATTGGAAATTTTTATTGCTATCAGCTAAAATTATAGTGGAACCTATCATAATATATCTAGAAAATATTATGCAATGGAGAAGTATAAATAAGACAAATGTACCTATCCATTCTCCTTTTAATTTAATCCTGAGGCCGTAGAGAAAGTATCGTCTTTAACTGCAACGGCAATAAATATAGAACACCAAGAATTGGAACTTATTTTTATTGTGAGTAGCCATTACATTACACACCTCATAATTTGGTACAGAGCTACCTTAGCTAGTTTATCTGATAAAAGATTAGAGTAGTAGTAGAGCAAAAATAATGATAAAATCCGAAGCTGCGTGAAATATGGTCTACAGGATAAGGTTTCTACCTTAATTTAAACTGCCTGCGATGAAGAACTCCAAAAAATTAAGTTGTATCTCAGTTTGGACCCTACAAAGTTAAGTATTGGAATGGAATCAAGATTAACACGACTATGTGTTGATGATGCCAAAGCCAGTCCAATTGTTGGCAATGCTATCGCCACCACAAACGAGAATCGAAAGAGAGCTTATCAGCAATTGATTCCGATACTAAGACGTTTGTATCATCTGCATATTGTAACAGTCTATTGAACCCCTTATCAGATCACCCAAGTCATTGATATATATTAGAAAGAGCATTGATGCAAGAACTGGTGTGAACTGAAAAGAAGAAACGTATTTTCACAAAACTGACAGTTACGTTAAATAAAGATTCCTATAAAAAATGCTAGGTGAAAAAGCATTGCAGGAACAAAATTTACGCTTTAAGAAAGTACACTTTTTTACTATAGATTAGGATATTTCTAACAAGTAACTGGAGAAAATTTCGAATATTTAATACGTTGACCTGTAAAAGTAATTTCAATAAAATTTTTCATAGTCTCATAGCTTCAATGTCTAAAATTAATGTAATCAACCACCTGGGTCATAAGTGTTAAAGGTCGTTAAAATCAGTTGATTAAGAAGACCTATAAAGTTCAAAAATATACAGGGTGCTCAATTTAAAAAGTCATCTACTTTGTGCTGCACTTACATAAATCACCTTGTATACTTCAAATTTCATCCAGAAGCAGTATCTTTAAAATTAAAAATCGACGTGTTCGAGCATTTTTCATAAAAAACTCTGCGATAACATCATAAATAATTCTATTCCATAAGTAGGTAGTTACCCCATGGTATGTATGTATCTACTACAACTAATCATTTATAATAATAGGAGATAAATAAACTTACCTAATTTCTGAAAAGTCACATGAATGGAAGACGCTACCTTCTGGCGATTTCGTCTGAAAAATGCATAAATCAAATTCAGTCTTGCATAGTCATAAAGATGCAGGCAGGGTCAGATACATGATGGTATTACGAGTATAATTTATACAGTCCTGAACAAAATTTGGGAAACGTTTTTCAATTAAAGTTTGGCGTCAATTAACAAACGACAAATTCAATTAATGCAATATATGGCAATAATTATTCCTCAAGTATTAAAATGTAACAACCTTTGCCTCAGTTACAAACACTTCCTAATTGTTTTTCTGTTGTAAACGTCGACACATGCTATCTTCCTCAAAACTCGTCACTAATAACAACATCAATCAGGATCTTCAGAAACCCCAGTTTTGGAACTCACAATTTTGTAAGTTGTTCTGACCATTGTTCCAAAATTTTAGCCTTCTACCAAGTGTAGGTACTTGGTATGAACGAAATTGAAATGAAATAATTGAGGAAAACTTTCTACACAATTTGAAAATGAGCAAAGTGTCGGCATGATGGATTCCTAGCTGTTCAGTCCCGAACAAAAATTGTGTGGACAACAAATTTGTACAGAGGATTTGACTGTTATCTCAGGATGCAGATTTGTTAAGAGAATTGTAACTAGGGATAAAACTTGAGGACACCACTGAAACCTTTTACGCAATGGGTTCCTAATCCTCTCCACTCTCCAAGAAGGTGAAAACGCAATTTTCTATGAAAAACTTAATGGGCTGATTGATTTCTTTAATTAAGTAAATACCAAAAGGGACTACATGGAAATATCTTCAAAAGCACAATTAGGAAATTGAAAACTTAGATTCTACATTAGTATCTAATGCACTCTGCAGTAGTGCATTAGATACGAATTGTTCAGGCACTAATCAAGGAAGATGGCTTTAAGAAATTACAACATCAACCCTTCAGTCCTGGCCTCACTCCCTGACCATAATATTTTTCAAAACTGCAAAAACACTTGAGAGCATCAAGACTGTTTCAGTGAATATCTTGAAAACGCGACGCTTAATCGTTTTTCCGTTTCCACTACTACAGTCGCTACACAAATCCCATGAAGTATTCCCATGGCCCTATAAAGTCGAATACTTTATAGCTTCAAACATAATTTTGAGTATATTATGAAAGGCATCCCAAACCACCTTTATCAGCCTTTTTTATCGACAACTGTATAATACCACTTGCTTGCAAATACATTTTGATAACTGAAACTTAAGAAAGAAAGTAAAGAATCGATTGGTGATATTCTATTTCCTGGATCACACTAGATAGCAACCGCAACTTTGGAAACTATGCTGCTTCCGGGTGACAACTGCAAACTCAATAAAGCACGAATTGTTCAAACAGTAATCAATGACTACGACTTTGAGAAATTACAGCATTCACACTATAGTGCCAACTTCGTCCCCTGGGGCTTTTATCTCTTCCAAAAACTTGAGGACTTTGATTTTTATGAAATGAAGACGTCGAAAACGTTGTGGAGTCGTATTTTGCGGAATTACTAAAAGAATTTTTTCGAAAAGATGTTATTAAAAAAACATTGGAATAAGTGTGTTAGTGTTAATTGTTTTTACGTCGAAAAATAAAATTATGTTCGTTTTCCAACTCGTTTCTTTTATAACTAGGTAATAACAAAAAAATCCTCGTAGAATGGAACATTTTTCGATTTTCAAAAAACGAAATGAGAGAAATTTAGCGAAATTTTGTTTTTACCAATTATCACGAACTACACAGGATAGCAGGTTAAAACACAAAAAATCAACAAAAAATTGATCCACCTTGAACGAAACGTATTTGCTATTGCAAAATAGATAATATACTAGAACAAACTTAAAAATAATCTCTATGATTAAAGTTTTTACAAGAAATTTCAGATGATCTTTGCATGAAAGAAAGTTCCTCTTGCGGGTAAACTTTATCGCACAACCCGCGACATCCCCGGTATTAATTTTCATAGGATTTAAAATGAAATATTATTCCATTTATTGAACTAATTCATCCTACCACTAATAATATAGCTCAAGCAGTTCAGTTTACTTTAACACGCTGCTTTTATGCAAAAAAGAGTTTTTTTTTGGCTTTTATTAGTCCCATACTGCAACATGTTTACATAAGATGTTTGGAAAATAGATTATAATAAAGTTTGACTGAGTTTTCCGGGTAAAATAATGATAGAAAACACAGGTTTATAACATCAAATAAACAAACTAGTGTTTATACTTACCTAATCAGAAGTACACAAAGAATGCACAGAATAATCGGAATTAATAAAAGTAATACATAAAATAGTGGGTTGTAGTCCGTTGATTCTGAAGGACGCACCTTAGAGTTTAACTGATAAACTTGAAGTCTAGTGAATTCCTTAAAAGTATTTTTCAATACAATAGTGATATCGTATGTACTTCCCGTACTTAATTTCAAATTGTTTAATTTCCAATCTTTGTCTATAGAGGAATTAGTTACTGCAGCATTACCAATTTGAAAAGATAAACCTTTTGTGTTAACACTGTCCTTTAAATTAAATTCACGAGCAACCCATGAATTAGTGCCCGAAACATTAACGTCCTTCAGTAATTGCTGTTCCAACGGATGGAAATATACACGTTGAGGTATTTGGTTACTGTTCAAATCCGTGATAATAATATACATATTACTACAAGAAAATGATACAATTGATTATTGAGCAAGATATTATAAAATATCTAAAATACCTTTTATCGCCTTCTACTTTTGCAACTACCGGTATCTTAATAGTGATGGTAGTATTTGTCGTTTCTTTTATGGATGGGGATGCTATGAGTTCAGGCATTTTTGGCGGAGTATAGGTTGAGTTCTGGACTGAATCTGATGAACCAACAGAATTTTTAGCTTTCACTGCAACTATTAAGTCCTGAGATGTAAACTCTTCAGTTAACTTTAACTAAAATGTTAGAGTATGTAATAAATTTCCTTTATATTTTAATATATAATAATTTTATACTTCACACTTATACTGTGCTTCTTCTTTGCTCACATTATATATCGCATACAGTATATTATTAAAAGTGATTAAAAATTGTTGTAATGGGCCATTTGTTTTATCAGGATGTTGCCAGAAAAGCGTTAAACCATATTCATTATCCCATTCGAACATAATATTTTGTGGTGGCTCTGATACTATAAATAAGTATGATATCAATAAAATACATTGTTTTTAAAGTAGGTGTAATTACAAACGAATGTGTACTTTCCGTTTAAAATTTAGTATTATTGTACTTGCCATATGTTTTCTCAACATAAATTAATTTCATAGTATAACGTTTTTGTAACTTCGCCGATGGAGTGTAATACGTCGGTAACAGTTAAAATGTAACAGAAATTATTTAAAATTATTTGTGAGAGCTTTATCTTACAATGTACAGCAACAGTTTTCCTGTCTTTCTATTTTATCTTAGCACTGTTCACGACGACCATTCTGAACATACGCTGAGCATATTCGCATATTATGGGCATACGCGCGTATGTACAGTATATACACATACACTGCGGCCGTGTGTAAGCGCACTATAGCGATAGCTGTAGTGTAAGCGAGACACACAGAGGTGGTCGTGTATTAGAACTGTAAAGAAGACAATACGTGTGGCCAATTGCGAGTGCATCAGGGATATACGAACTACTAACTCTGTTGTAATCCAGTAGAACATTGCGTCTACTTCTTTACCGTTCTAATACACAGACACCTCTGTGTGTTTCTCTTACACTACAGATATCGCTATAGTCCGCTCACACGCGGTCACATGGTATATGTATATACTGTACAAATCATGCACCTATGGTCGGTGCTTAGCTTAGTCGCGAATAAAATTAGCTCGAGATCTTGAAAACCATAACAATTAGAATAGTGCTCTCCTCGACATTTTATAGAAAATTTCATGCTCTACAAAAAAGTCTTGCAAGTTTTCTTGATATCTTATACGGTTAAAGATGGATTCGCAAAAAGTGGGAAAATGTCGCAAAAATAACCCTAATTATCCCTTTCTTTGCAGACGTAGGCTTAACGACAGATTATAATATACAATTCCTAATACATATATTAACGTGTGGCTTAAACCTCAAAGCATTATCCATGACCAAACCCAGATTTTACCTTTTCTTGGCAAGCAAGTCGTACATTATCATCCTATCAACATCCTCAATAAGAAAAGAGCTATATAACTGTGTGTCAGAAAAAGAAATCCGAAGTGTAAATAGAAAATAACAGCAGCCCAATATGGAACGTTAGGGAACTCCTGACTTGGTATATCTAAAATCAGAGAATATATTTCCACTAAAAACCCGTTGACCCCTATTACACAAACATCTCTGCAAGAAGGTAACGGCCCTTTCATCAAGGCCAGTATAGTGGAGGATGCTTAGTAACAGTCAGGGCCGTGCCAACACTCGATGGCGCCTGTGTGCAAAAATTTCCGTGGCGCCCACAAAAATTCAGTTTTCAAAAACATATGTGGTTTTGGTTTTGGTAAGTAAAAATAGTAGGTAAGTAGAAACAAAAAAAATAAAGTTGTATGTTTCATGTGCATATTTTCACATATTTAGTGGATAAAATGCATATTATTGCATATTTCCTTTTTGAAATGTGCATATTTATGCGCATATTTTCACTTTTTTTACTGCATAAAAATCCTAACAGTAATGACTTACCTTGTGAATAATAAATTAGCAAATAAACATCACTTGCATCCTTGCACGTTGCACGGTATGACACGGCGGTACTTCAAATGTAAAAAATCCGGATTGGAATTTACTTATATAGAATTCTGAAACCCGACAAGTTGTAACAGATTGCGAATGGGGTTGTCCACAAAACTACAGCCAATGAGCCAATGAAGATCTGATATTTTGATGGGCTACCCGAAGCATTGTGAACCATCAATTAATACAGAGAAGCAACCAATAAAACCACACAAGAAAGAATCTAGCAACGAGCTTCAGGATCAAGTAAGAGAATAATGATAATGAAAGACACAAGGACAACAACAAAGAAAAACGTCAGTGTTAAGGTGCATTTGTCGAGTCCCACAAATGGGAGATGCATAGACATTGTATAACTGTGGTAAATTAAGCGCGAATGTATGTACAGGTACGCATGCACGCAATCGAACTACTTACTTACTTACTTACTTACTTACTTACTTCAACCCCCTAGGGGTAATAACTAACCCTTAAAAAATTCAAATGAAAAGGGGTAGCGTGTGATACCGTGTTTAAAGGGATTTCAATTATCTATTTCGCAATATTGGACTTTTTCATTTTTGGACCTCGATAATGACAAGAATCAATTTTCAATTGTTTGATTTATACAATTAATGATGCCACAGAAGGAAATAAAGTTTGAAGTATCTAATATTATTTACAATAATTAAAAATAGTTTAAATCATATGCTCAAACTAAGCTCCGTTCATTCCTTGACACAAAAAAGACGTCGTTGAAATTCTTCCAGAACGTTTTGCAACATCTCTGCGCTGATATGATTCATATCATGCCTTATCCGGTATTTTAAGTCATCGATGGTGGTTGGTTTACTGCTGTAGGTTTTTGATTTTAAATAATCCCACAAAAAATAATCCAGTGGAGTCAGATCGGGAAAACGGGGAGCCATTCAATTTCGCTAAGTCTACCGATCCACCGATGAAGAAAAACCTGATCAAGATGAGCTCGTACTGCTGCTGCATGATATGTTATGTTTCTATTAATGTCTGTGGGGTTAACACTATCCTGAAAAGTTGTCTTAATTCAAGTATTAAAACATTTTGTAAAAAATTCAAGTAATCCAGTCCAGTTAATGTTCTCTCAAAAAAGAATGGTCCAATTATTATGCCAGTCCACACGTTCAGTTTAATAGGATACTGCGTGTGCCCTTCCCTCATCCAGTGTGGAATTGGCTTACTCCAATACCGACAATCTTGCTTATTGACTGTTCCATGTAGGGTAAACGTTGCCTCATCAGAAGAAAGAATGTTTTTGGGAAAGATCGAATCCTGTTGGCATCTATTTCTAACCAATTCACAAAATTGTAATCTACGATCAGGACCATCGTCGTTTAGTTCCTGCACCAGTTAAATTTTATATGGCTGGTATTTCTCCGTTTTCAAAATTCGCAAGACCGACGTTTTACTTATGTCGTAATCACCGCCTACTTCTCTTGTAGGTTTATGTGGGTTGTCCTCAACATTTAATTATACATCTACTTTCTTTTCGTCATTCAGTTTTGGTCTCCCATGTTTGGGAAGATCTTTGACAGTTCTAAATTGATGGAATTTTTGTTCTACTCTACTCACCGTAGACTACGAAATGTGACGCTCAAGATATTTCTCATTAAATATTCTACATACCTCAGCATGCGTTCGTGTTTTATCACCCACTCGAATTAATATTAATATCTCAATTGGCTCTCGGAAAGGCTCATTCAAAAAAAAATGTAAATTAACGTTTAGCCATTTCTAAATAAACGATTAATAAATAATTATAATAATAATTTGTCTTAGTAGTCATATTTTATAACGACTGCGACAGTACACGAATACTATATCCATTCCCCATAAGGGAGCAGCGATAAGATTAAGGCTTGCCTTGGAGAAAACGCTGATGAGGCCGAATCGCTCGAAACCACATGGTCCGTTTCTAATGCTTCAAATAACTTTTGTAAATGTCAAACACGTTTAGTAATAACAACACCTCAATCCAACAGTTATTTAATTATTTAATATACTATCATTTTCAATTTTTTCGTCAATTTAAGTGACTCAAAAGAAAATAATTAATTCGGAATTTGTATTGGAACTGTAACCCATTATTGTAGGTGTCGACATGTGTCCGGCAATATCCGGACCGCAGGCATCCTCCAAGCACAGCGCTTGAATTACAACGAGAAGTATTTGAAAATACTGCCAACGATCTAAAGATTACGACTTTATCTGTTGGACTGCATTCAAGAGTACCCTAAAACCAGTAAAAAGAACTACAGAAATCAGTCATACACAGATTAATAAAATAATATAAACTTCACCCCTATTACACCTAACTTCATCGAGAATTGCTAGCAACTTATTCGAATACGACAGAACCTCTACACAGAACACTAAGAGTGAACATTTTTAAGATGTTATGTTTTCGTATGAAACAACTTTTTTTTTAATAGTTTAATAGTAAATAAATTGTACAACTTATTTCGAAAAATGGTAAAATTATGTGAGTTATCTAAAATACATGCCCACAGATTTAAAGACCATCTTTGATTGTCACTGGTTGTCTCAAACTAAGACAGATTAATAACGGTGTCATAATAATGATAATTATAACGATTAACAGAACCATTTTGATGAAAATTTGCTTCGTCCGAAATCATAACAAAAAGAAATGTTTATCGCTATTAACTTTTCCACTGCCTCACTGGCAAAATGAATTACAACAGGATAATGTGACTAACAGCAAACTAGACTGTTTCTGGATCGCCTCGATGTACTACACGAGCTGGATATAGAGCTGGGAAATACTATTAAACTGATTTGTGTTCTTGTACAATTAGATGCAAAAGGACAGCCGAAAGCTGACAGCTTAACTAAAATGCGTAAAATACACCTTTCATAGGTTCCAATCGGCCTGTGGAGTAAACCCCAAGATTATGAAACAGTACATAAGCAAAATAACGTTAAAATAAAAATATTGCGACTGCTTGAGAAGAATCACCGAATTAAAAAAAAACACTTTCCTAGAGGAACACCTAGCAGCAGGCGAAACAATGTCAACAGTATAACAACAGTCCATAGTAGGAGGAATATAAGGCATAGATAGTAATCAAGTACTTCAAAAAAAAATATGTAACATTTGTGAAACTCGGATTCGATTCCATTTGTCGAAAAAGTGTGGAGGATCACTTCCAGAGAGTATACTATACTATTGTGATGTGTTTAATAGCATGAAGAAGAAAGCCTTCAGTATTAAGAAGGTCCCGCTTGAGATACGTAGACTCTTTGAGTTGAGATGGAAGAAGACCCCTTAATGAAGAATAATAATTTTAACTGAAACCTATTAATAATATGTAAATATGTTCAGCATAGTCTCATGATACTATATAAAGTGTGTACTTTTATTATCGACAAGCTCGTATATTTATCTATTACATATTTACAATATACAATGTTACATTTTGTAACTTTCAATTGACGCTACTGACAGACTTATTCTTATGGAAAAAAAATTTTCCGCGCAAAGTTCATTTGTTAATCATCAATGTTTAGTCATTTAACAAAAGATGAAAAATAGAAATTATGTACAAATCAAGGCTGGCAAAAGCATCTGATGTTAAATTATTCCCCTAAATTTAAAACGGTCAGCAGCATTTTTGCCGTAATTAATACCTACGATGTACTATCTGTTACCTTCTTCTGCAACTACTCCATAAACGTCAGTTTCGTTTCCATATTCGACGACATTCGCATTTTTAGCTTTTACCTGTAATAAAGATATTTCAATAAATATATACTACACAAATCAAATTTATAGATAATAACACGAATAGAAACTCCAACATTTTGCTTTAAGTTACTGATCGTCTTGCATATTTGACCAGGCCATATCTCGCATTCGGATGTTCCTGGCATTACTTTATCTCTCGTACTCGGGGTGATAGTTGTCACTAAATAATGATCTATTTCTCCCATAGGCGGATCAGGCGGTAACCATCTCACACTAACAGAAGTGTTAGTTTTACTGTAAATAGTTACATTACGAACAGGGCCCGGCTCTAAAATAACAAATAACAGGTATATTGTTAACGATATATAAATCTTTGATACTTTGGTAATAGTAGGCCATAGTTATTTGGCACATGTAATTTTTTACAGAATGCTAAAATTTCACTTTAATCGGTTATTTAATGCTAACATGTGACACACGCTAAAAAGAGAGAACATACTTTTTTTCTCCATATATTCTAAAAAGATTACATTTCTTTACAGTTCCTACCACGATCGTCAAACTAATCAACTGAAATAAATGAACGTAAACCAAATATTTAAATACAAATGCAGAAACATATCGTAAATATACAGATAGTAACAACTAATACTACTCGCTAAAAGGAACCGTTATTTTTAAATAAATCTACTATGTATTTACATCTAAAACGATTACTTTTTAAATAAATTTTTGGTATATGGAATATTCTAATTTTGTTCATATAAATTCACAGTATTACCTAATATGAATTAAACTTAAAAGCGCTGGTACATCGGTCACGCTGTAGACAATATGTACCGACTTTAATAGTAAGATTGCACACCTACGCATATCGCTATCTCAGCTTCTATGACTCTAAATATTGTACATATAGATGCAAATAAAGTGTATACTGCTAATATCAATTAAAGTATCATTGAAGCGAGGACATGATGGACTTGAGCAGATATTCTGTATACCTATTCCTTGGACCCTGTCATGACATGGGCTAGTGTTAGTACACTAGTCAAGGCCAATGCACGTGATGAACATACAAAGTGCTGTTCTGTGCTAAACACATTGGATTTAGACTTACATGTCGAAAAACTAGCCTGCTTTCCTTGTGGATGACCTACAGGGAATCGGGGTTTCCTGCTCAGCTGTCATATCGTGGCCTAAAGCTTCAACATGAGATAAACGGTACCGCTGGTAGATTTTCTTCGAAAAGCCCCACCATCGCCAAACAACACTACCAGTCTATGCACATATAAAAATCTGGAGTTAATTCTAACACTTTTTCAACACTTTTTCGGTGTTCTCTCGCGTCCATCCGCTTCTGGTGTTAAAATTAATGGAGTTAAAATAAAAAGTGCTAGAGCAGTCCCGGCTGTAGTGTTGGTCTCATCTCGGAAAGGACAAATACTTAATCTCGATATAGTAACTGTTATCCCGAAAAGAGAGAGTTATCTTTAAAAGTGAATTATCTCGAAAAGGATATGTGCTTAAATTCTGAGATAGTTACTGTTACTCCGAAAAGAGTTACGCTTATACTCGCAAGCGTGTGTTAGTATAATCTCGAAAAGGAGAAATACTTTACTTCCCCGGGAGTGGCTGTTAATTATAATATAATATAATAATAATAATATTGGAAAGGAGAACTACAAATCTTTCGACGTAGTAACTGTTACCCCGAAAGAAGGTACAGTTATTCTTAAAAGTGTTAGTTTTATCTCGAAAAGAATAAATGCTTTACTTCTGAGGTGGTAACTGTTACCCCGAGAAGAGTTAGAATTCGTTCTTCGCGTCGTCCTACTGACGTCAGTACCAGCAACCAGACGCTAGGTCGGTGCAACCGCACCGTGATATCCGAAATCAGACGCCCCAAATTAGCTTTTGGGAATCGCAGTTCAGGAATGCATTTGGACTTTTGCACCGAGGCCTCCGATACCCTGCCGACAGGTACTATAAAAACCGTCACAAATGCAGAATATCCTAAAAAGAGAGGAATATATGTTGGTAAAAAATATTGATCTGTATTCATTACAGATGTTATCCAGCTACAGCCTGTGATATGAATGTGTCTGGTTTACCTATAATAAATAATTATACCAGGTACCTACTTACTTTTATCATCTATGATTTCATTTGTCAGTAAGTCACTATTTATTTTCACCCACTTCTTATGATTCCCATATTTTATGCGTAAATAAAATCCAGCATCCATTTTCGTTAACCAAAGTATACAGAATAGTCGATATTCGTGTTAGAACAGGAACACTACCCTTTCTCTAACAAAACGCTTATGTGGGAATTAAGCAAGTGTAATCTAACCAAATCTAACTCTTTTAGGATAACATTTTCATTTTTTCGGATTAACTTCGGTGTTGAGTTTCTCCAAAGCAGAATAAATGCTTTACATTTGGATGTAATCTATCTCGTGATCTATTAATTATGCAGCAATGGATAACTTGTTGTCCTTATGGTGTTAAATCGGTGTTTAACTTATCTTTATTAGACAACAATTCTATCACCCTTTGTTTAACTCCGGGACATAGATGTAATTTAACCGGGAAAAGAAAACAAATACATTTAATTTGATTAGAACTATCACTTTTTCGGGTAATTACTAATCTCTATTTTAACACCAACTGAAAGGATAAGAATTTATCCCAGAAATTTTTATATGTGTGTCTTTCACATTCAGCGACTTAGGGGACATTGGCTTAACTGCGTGAGCTGTGAGGAGACAACCTCACAAAAAAAAAACCTAAATCCTAAGGTTGTGACCGAGCTGATGAGATGCGTACTTTAATACACGATCATCTCTATCAATCAGCCGTTGGGACACCAGACACACTCCATTATACAAATGTCTTACCCACGTATCGTCGACCTATTCTTCCCTTTACTCGTGGGATATAGATGATGAGACCAGAAAATAAAACATAACCCAAAAACTCTGGGAGAACTCTGAAAATAGGCATCGAAGTAAACTTGAAGAGAGAGACTACCATCCGTAGACGTAAGGACCGGAGGCTCAAAAAGCGAGAATACTAACCCCAGGCCTAGATCTGCCTGCGCGGAAAGACGCAAATGTAAGGCTGCAAGGAGAGCCGCCCTTGGCTTAATCTGACAGCACCGCACAAAAAAACACAAAAGGCCGCAAAGAAAACAACAACCGCTAAACTTGGTAGGCTTGAAGCGAAACCTACCTGAGGGTAGCTCACCGAAGATAACCGTGAAATGGAAGAAGACAGAAAAACCCACTACCTACCAAATCCTTCAAAAAGACACACCCGGATATTTCGATGGCCATAGTGCCTGAGAATTATACTGTGAATTCCATATTGTAGGAGCAAGCGAAACTAATCCGAAATTGCCTATTTCTCGAACTGGACCAGCTGAAAGTTGGAGGCTCGTGCTGAGGCTAGCCTGTCTGGACGCAAACACCTACTCATGGCTTGCTCCAAACTAAAACTGGTTAAGAAAGAAGACCAGTCAGTGCTCTGGTATGGAGCCCAGATCGTCCAGTTATCCACACGTTGGAGCTTTTGAATGGTCGTACAGTTTGCATCGGTTCAGGCCAATGTGCGGACAAATGGATATCAAGGTGCTAACGGCTGCTGCTGTTTATTTATTTAGTGCATATAGGTACTATACTACTAAGTGCATATAGGCAGTCATTTTGCTCACTGAACACAACACATAAGTACGGACTTGTATGGAAATCGTGTGTGATCACTCTAGGAGCTCGTTGAAAATTAAACGTGTGGCGAACGTGTGGACGCGGTGGCCATCATTCTACCATTGCGCCAACAAAACGCTTTGATCTGCGTTGAAAAACCGACACCACACGGATCTCGCACCAACATGTGGGCCAACACTCCAATACTTACCAAAGTGACCATAAACCCCCTTCTACATGTTGGCCACACATATTGGCCATTACTATTGGCACCTATATTGGCCAACGTGAAAAGCAGGCATAGGCGACATATTCGAATCTACCGTACAGTTCTGATCATAAGTCACCTGTTTGCTCGTTGTCGGTTAAAACTGTTACCTTTTTTAACTATTAAGAATTTTAACATGGGGAAAATTATCTACAGTCACGGAATATATACAGATAAGTGCATTGAATTAATTAAACTAAAATAATATTTCTAACATACACTGCTGGCCCGTTTGAAACTTTAAAGGCGTCTATAAGCAATGCACTTCGTCGAGCAGCGATGCCATATCCGTATCATGGATCACGCACGACAAATTGGTGGGGTAAAGGGAATACCACAGCAGGCGTAGCAGTTACTAGTACTAGCTTAGTATGCTCGTAACAGCGTTGGTTTGCAGTTAGAGCTAGTTGGATATTTATATCGTATTAAAATATTTTATGTTGGCGTTATTCAAGTCTTACTTTAAAAATTTAAAGTAGTAGTAATAAATTACTGTCTCTGAATATAATATTGTCCTTTTTTCTAATATTTTTTTAATTCCTTCGTTTACTTGCGAATATCAATCTTAAAACCTATTGAGACATTGCGCAATGATTAATTAAATACACAATAGTAATTCCTTTACTTAATGTGTCGCATTTTAAATAGGGTTCCAAACTAAACAAGCATACTCCAGCCTGGACCTGACAAGACTGTTAAATAACGCAAACATGGTAGAGAGACCATGAAAGTCCTTCGATGCTCGTAAAACAAATCCCAACATTTGATTAGCTTTAGAGACAATTGTCCCAATATGTGTGCCAAACGACAATACAGGATCAAAATCAAAGTTAATTACTGTCGATGGACGGTGTAAAATTTTATTATTGATATGATAATCATATATAACAGGACGTTTTTGCGTGTGTAAGACATAACGTTACATTTCGATATATTAAGACTTAAATTATTAACAATACTCCACTCGTGCAAAAGATTTAAGTTCTCTTGTAGTGCTAAAGCGTCATCTAGAGATGTAATTGCTGAAAATAACTTGACATCATCTGCAAATAAAAGATGTTCACATTTCACGAAATTAGTGAGATCATCAATAAATACCAAGAGCAAAAGAGGACCTAAGTTGGAACCTTGAGGGATACCAGATGGAGCAGATCTATGAATTGAATTAAATCCCTTATACGATACAAAGAACGTTCGATTCTCAAGATACGATTTTATTAAAGCAAGTAATTACTCGCTCAAACCCATTAATAAAAGTTTCTTTAATAACACTGCATGGTCAAGCCGATCAAATGCCTTCGCAAAATCGGTGTAAATGACATCTATTTGGCCCCGTTCATGTACAACCTCAGAAGTAAATTGTGTGAAGTAAATTAAATTCGAAATTGTTGAGCGATTGCGCATAAATCCGTGTTGTTGGTCTGAAATGCCTTTGCAAACATATGTACTAAGATGGTCGTATAATACGCTTTCGTACACTTTAGAGAAGTTATTTAATATTGATATGGGCCTGTAATTTCGAATGTCACTTGTATTGCCAGATTTCAACACTGGGCCGATTCGAGACAACTTCCAAACAGGAGGAAAGGTAGATGTCCGGAGAGATAGATTGAATAAATTTTTTAAGGGATACGCTAATATGTTGCTACAATCACGAATCATGTAACTGGGTATTTGATCGTGTCCAGCCGTCAATTTATTCTTCAGTTTCTTTATAGATTTTTTGATATCTTCCTCACAAATCTGCACTATATTAAGATTAAATGAGTTAGTATGTACATAGAGTGTCGGCCGATTCAAAGCTTCCAGACAATTGGAATACGCTGCTGAAATGGACGCTGAAAGCATCAACAATATTTTGCGGATCATCTAATTTTTCGGCGTCTAAGAACATAGTAGCCGGAATTCTAGTACGACTCTTACGATTATTTATAAAACTCCAGAAATTCGAACTATCGTTTATAATGGAGGTTTCTACACTACGCAGATAACGTTCATAAGCATAATGTATTTGAATTTTAGCTTCCTGGCGATAATGCTTATAAGCCTCCAAATCCGAAGCCAATCGCGAATGCTTGTATTTTTTTTTAAATTAAATTTTTGTTTTATAGTGTTTATAACTTCACTGGTATACCAATGGGGATATTTATATGTCTTACATTTTTTCTTATAAATAGGTACATGTATATCTAAAACGCTATACAAAATATCGTAAAATAATTGGCAGGCTTCTTCAACGTTTTGAGAATTTTCTAATACTTTCCAATCAACATTAAGCAAGGAAGAATATAAAGCCGGATAATCAGCTTTCCGAAAGTTGTATTGAATAGTAGAGGGATTGGCTGAGAAATTATTCTTTAAAACATCATTCAGTACGGAACAAATATCTAGAGGGGGATGATAGACAAAATCTTCTCTTGAGAATGGCATATCGCATCGTTGCACGAGACAATCATAATTGGAGAAAACCAAGTCTAAAACTTTACCTTCATCATTTAATATTGTGTTCACTTGCTGCAGATTTAAGAAGTCACAGTATTCACAGAGCAAAGTATACAATCTGTTATTATTATTTTGTAACACATACTGTGGGATGTTAAAGTCTCCCAGCAGCAAAATTTTATTTACATTAAAAAAATTTTAGATTAAGTAATTAAATAGAACTTCGATATCATATAGAGACGCTGAAAAAAAAACTAAACTAGTGTGAACAACGTGACATCGGCATCCTACGATACTAAAAGACGGTAATTCATTCAGCAAGTGTGAAAGATTTAACAATTCAACATTATAATATTTTTTGTAGGCGAGCAAAACCCCGCCTCCACGTGCAACATTCATAAGTTCAAAATTTCTATCACACCGCAATACTTCATACTCAGGCGGAAATAATTCTGCATTGTAAATATGAGGCGAAAGCCATGTTTCTGACAAAGCAATGAAATCATACATACTACTACAAACATTACAATAGAAGTCCCTAATTTTACCCCTTATACTACGTACATTTTGATAGTACAATAACAAGGAAACGCTGTTGGAATTTATACGTTTTTTTGATTATCCGTTTCAACATCCTCTCGGGCATCGGCACTGCTACGTTGATGTCTTCTCTCGTTGACCAGCACCGCTGGAACATCATTAACATTCCTAATTTCGAGGTTTTCCTCTTCAGATTTCTTGCGTTTGTTAGATCTTGGCGACATTTATTATACAAATTCGTTATAGTTTGTTTCATCTTTCTTTACAAAGATGTGTCTGTATGGCACCTCTGATTTTAATTTATGCTTATTACGCAGTATATCCTTAACAGTAAAATTTCCTGATGCTTGGGGATCACTATTCTAAAGACCTGGCCGCAGCGAAAATCCTGTGGTGGCCTACGCGGGCAGAGCAAACAGCAGCTCCTGCTCGGATGTGATGCCAACGCGTAGCATACTCTGTGGGGCAGCACCGTCATTAATAAATGAAAAAGTGTAAAATTTTCCAGGATTTACCGACTTATTAAACTAAAAAGTTCTTATTGACATCGAATTGGAATTAAAATTTCCGTGCACTTGTCTCATTTAGACAAATCTTCCAATTACGAGCGCATAGACAATTGCTTCGCTCAGTTGATCTACTTCCACTTAATACAAGACGAAAATTTACATTTAGCCCAAACAAATTGTAGTTTAAATTAGTTTAGTTTTTCAGAACTCAAACATTTAGATACGAACGATAATTTGCACTGTTGCACAAATATCTATTTCGAAATCATCAAATACAAACAGCAACACGTAATCAAATAATGTAAAGCAAGGCTGCTAAAATTCACATATACAACTAATTATATCTTACCGGTTGGTGATGTCTGTATCGTCGTATCTTTAGAAGTGTTAGCATTATTCCTAACTATAAACATTCTCACTGTGTAGTTGGTATATCCAAAAACTGGAACCGTAAAGTTCAATGATTCCTTGAAATTCGTGGCTTTCTCAACAATGTTTTGAGTTTTATTAACGCACCATTCGCTATTACAAATTAATATCGCCGTAAACTGAAGAGTTCCTTCGATGTCTATACAATTCCAATGAAACGTTATTAAATATGACTTTCTACTGCTGCTGACAAACGTAACTTGAGGCAATTCTCGTTTTGTAGGTATTTCTGTTAAAAATAAATAAAATAATAAGTCAGGACATCAAACATATTACATAACTAAAATGAAACAAAAAATAGAAATTATACAAAAATTAACTGATTGTGATGGATGTATGGAATGACCAAAATAATAAAATAATTTTGTTAATTTTTAAATCCATACACTCAAACAAAAATATTGGATGATTCAGCGAAATCCAGTAACACAAATATTAGCACTTATATAAATAATAAACAATCTATAATCTTAGCGTTGTACAGCCAGTACTTCTACTCTACCTATAATTATTTATATTGATCACAATATTTAGTGCACTACGCACTCATATTGTTTTTATATCTGTATATCTGGTTCATGATTCTTAGATATAAGAGAATACTGCATGCGTTTAATGTAAGAATAAAGGTAAGTGATTGCTGGTAAGGTATTTATTTGTAACGTTGGCTCTGTAGCTAGTATGCATTGCCAATATTAATACTTACGCACACAAATTCACTAGCTTTAGTCGTAGTTATTAAGTTAGTTACGACTAAAGCTAGTCGTAGTTATTAACTACGACTAAAGCTAGTGAATTTCGTTTACAATATATTTTCTTCAATATAAACACGATTATAAAAATGAGCGTAACTATTATATTGAGCTTAAAAATTTGAAAGAATAAATTCTTTCTTCAAACGCTTTTACCGCTTACAAGTACAGGCAAATCATTTGAAAAATAAAGCGACGAAAAGCGGACTGCGGCAGCTTTCGATATTATAAATTAATTATTTATGTATATTTTTAAAAGTAACACTTACCTGTCTCGGACGTGTCAAATGGTACAGTAATACTGATACCGTCATATACAGTAAAAGCCCAAATTTTTATGAAATATGAGGAATAAGGTAATAATGGATGGAGACGCACTTTTGTATCACCTACAGTACGAGTTGTTACACCCATGTAAGACTGTATTATACTACATCCTTTCCATCTCGAATGCTATAAAATTTAATTTTAAGTTTACTGTTAACAAAATATAAAATTAATTTACGCTGTATTGGATGCGATATCCCTGTATATTACCGTTCTTTTTCTTTGGCTCGTCCCAACTTAATTCAAGGCTCGTATTAGTCACTGAATCAAGCCGAAAGTTTTCCACTTTTCCTGGTGCTAAAATGAATTTAGCATGATCAATTTGAATAACTAACATTATTATTATCATCAAAATTGAAATGGTTACCTCCCTCCAGTGTTCTTTCAGTCCACTCTTTAATATAATTTCCCTTTCTATACAGTAATAGCCTATACTCCTCGTTAGGTTCCAAATTTTCAAATATAGCACTGAAGTGGAACTCCTGACTACAACGTATGTTACTTTGATTTTGATATAGACAAAACCGAAATTCTGATAAAGGGCAAAGATCATTCGATTGATTTAAATATGTGTTTACAATTATAGATGTATTTTTTGGGTTTAGTTTCATAAATGTTTGAATATCATCTAAAAAAACCATTCATCAAGAATGCAATATAGGTATATCCTTTTTATTAATACGCCGTTAAATAGTACAATTTGAGACAAATATGAGTGATCTTTATGACCCACAAAAGTAATTTGAATATTCATTGAATATTCTATTTTACAAATTTTCTGGAGGCAATCAGAATCAAAAATAAAAAGAGCTGGACATGGATAAACGTGCTATAAGAATATAGAGACAAGTGATATTCATATACTAAGTGGCAAGAAGACAGATACAAGAAGGAAGTAATGTTTCTCATATTATTTTTACAGTGGAAATAATAGACGGGATGCTATAAAATAGACCTTTGCTCTTACAAAATTTTAATTAATGAATTAACCAATTAATTGAATTAATTCTGAGAAATAATCATTGACAAAATCAGTATCCTCATTTTCTATTTTAATTACCGAAATATAGCCATACTACATGCGCTAACTAAATATATGATTTTCAAATTTGAACATTAGTGTTAGTGGGAGAGATCATCGCACTTAGTTTTCATCGTAAAAATGTCAGGTAAAAAATTTCTTGGTTGTCTACACAATACTTTTCAATACGGGCAATTTATATCTGTCTCTTTGATATTTTCAGGTTATTTGTTTGCTATTTACTCTGATTTGGAAAATATAATTCAATTTCATTAGCAAAACCACAAAACTTTATAAACGATCCTATTATCTTCACAAATAGTATATGCGAACGAAATATATGCGATTCCACTCACGAGCGCTATATTTTTAAAAATTAAAAATATTGCTTATTAACTAGCGGTTGGAAAATACATTATATACAGTAAAGAAAATAGCTATAAAGGCATACACCTCAATGTAAGATATTTTCATATCGAATTTTATTACATACTGCAACATACAGGAATAATCTCTGGTGACGAAACGGTCGAAATGCGCAAGTCGCGTCCCCACTATCGTTGAAAACATTCTCTTCTGATAGATAAATAGATACTTAACTCTATAGGCTATCATTCGATGTTTTTTGAGGGGGGTGGGTCGTCGCAGCGGTGAAGAGGGATTTTTATGCAGGCAGCACAATTAACAACTATGTTTGCGTATATAGACTACAATTCAGGCGGAAAAATATACATATGAGCACGAGATAGATAATTCGGTACTTTTTTGAAAGTTGTGTACCTACCGTTACAGCAAATTTACGTGAATGCAGCAGTTTGTTCTTCTTTCGGTATTGTTTAGTATTTATAATGCGTTAGTGCCAAGTGTATGTAGCTAATACGCTTAAATTCATGCGGTTTAATTTTAATGTTGTGGATACTATTATTTATATACACCTATATATCTTTGAATTGTATAATTTTTTGGTAGTAGTTTTAATTTTTGTTATTTGTAAGATACTATATATAAATAGTGAAGTAAAAAGAATCTGAAAAAATTGGTGTGCTCTTGGATACGCAATCGTAAGTAAACAAAAATCTGCGAGTTTTAAATTAAATATTTTAAAGGTTGAAATATGTTTTTTTAAATTTTAATAATTTTAAACCGATATTTCCTATTTTCAATTGTAATATATGTATTTGAATTATAGATTATTTTTCGTTGTTGTGGTATAAATTGTTACTTTGTAATATAATATTTAGCGATTAAAATGTAAAACTTGCAATATTCCGCATTCTTTTTCTCAGAGCTACCTGAGTCACTAATCTACATATGTACCTATATATTTAAGATATTATGTAAAATCATTAATTTGTTTTGTCAGTTTTGTAGGTGAGAGAATGTTTCGTGATACTTATAGAATTTGCATATTAAACGCAGTCTCATAATATTTGTATTATTGTAATTGTACTTAAAATTGAATATTTATAAGAGCGCTCGTACTTGTACAAGGACGAGCGACTTGTACTTGTTGTAACAAGGAAAAGAATCGTCGTACGAAAGCATCATCAGTAGTTACACTTTATAAAACGTTAGTTTATGTTATTAGTAAATAGTAGAACACAATTGAACTGTAACAATAAATTTGCTTAATTGTTCTTTGAATATGAAAAATTAAATAAATAAATGTGTGAACTAAAAACAAAAAGAGATTAGGACGAGAATAAATACAAAGCAAATAATCATTCTACTAAGGTAAAATTAAAATGCAGTTAACGCAAGAAAACGAAATAAAAATTTCTTAAAATCAAATAAAATTAAAACATCTCCTGAGAAAACGAAAATAAATTATTCTATGTAAATTTCTCAAAAACACCACCTTCTTTCCCTAAACAGTATCCCAGTCGATTGTAAAAATTTGTTCGTACATCAGCAAGTACTTGTGGTGTGATTGTATTTGATACATTTACAATTCTATTTTGTAATTCGTCAAGGTTATTAGGCCTAATGTTTTCATGACTATAAATACATTGTTTTAAATAGCCCCAATAGAAAAAATCCAAAGGCGATAAGTCGGGTGAACGTGGAGGCCAGCAAAGCGTTGGAGAATAAGTTCCTATCCAACGATTTGGGAACTGTTGATTTAAATAATTTCTAACAGCTAGAGTGTTATGCGCCGGACAACCGTCTTGCTGGAAAAATACGTTATCGAGGTAAATATCTTCGTACTGTTGAATTATTGGGATGACTTGATTTTGGAGAAGCTCTAAGTAGCTGTTGCCATTTAAAATATCGTTAATAAATAACGGTCCCACAATATGGTCGCCTAAGATACCAACCCAAACATTTAATTTACGTCGATACTGCGTATTAGAAACGATGCTGCGATATTCATTTTTTCTAGACCAGTATCTAACTACAGATGAATTATGTGCTCTAACGAGGGGAAAAGAAGATTCGTCCGAAAATAAAATATTATTACACAAATTATGATCAGCATTAATTTTATCCATCATGCTTTTACAAAATTGCATTCGCTTAAATGCATCATCATAAATTAATTGCTGATGTGTTGATATCTTGTAGGAAGTGTAACCATTTTCTTTTAGAATGCGTTGTACAGATGAACGCGAAATACCAAATTCGTTCGCAATATCCACTGACGATAAATTTGAATTATTTTCTACCGCAGCGCATACTAAAAGAGATGTGTCAAGTGATACTTTTCGATTAATATAACTCTTTTTTAAATTCTCTACGGACCCGGTTTCTTGAAATTTTTTTTTTTAATTAAAGATCGTGGATTTTGACGGAATGGGTCTATCTGGATAATTTACACTAAATAAATCGCAAACTTGCTGAAAAGAATTCCCTGCGCTACACCAAATAATCATTTGAATTTTCTCTTCTTTACTGTATTTTGCCATCGTAAGTAAATTACTAGAGAACGTACATATCCTACAAGAGCTAAATGAATACTGAACGCTGCTGAACGCTACGCCAATTTACTTCAATCTTCGGTATCATGATATGTTAACTATCATGCGTGCGTTGAGAAGTGGAGTAGGGGTACTGACTTATTCCAATGGCAGAAAACTATGAAAAGGCCACTGTTAACTGCAGACCTAAAGAAGAAGAGACTAGAGTTTGCTTCTAAGCACATGTCTTGGGATCAAGAATGGCAAATGGTTGTTTTTAGCGAATGGTTTAGGGTGAACAACCTAACAGTTTTACAGTTGCCAGCACATAGCCCAGACCTAATAGAAAATTTATGCCCCGTTAAGTTTATCAAAACGATCGCCAATTTTTTACAACTAAAGAACTAAAAGAAAGAATAAAAGAAAATTAATAAACTCTATGCCAAGGTTATTTGAGGTAATTAATCACAACGGTTGTCACACAAAATACTAGTTTCTTTTTCTTTAGTTAAAAAATGTTTGTGCCTTTATAATTATTTCCGTTTTATTATAGCAAAATTCCTAACTTTATTTTATATTATTGTTTATATTACATTATAATATTATAAACGTGCAGAATTTGTCATCCTTGTGTTATTAATTACTTTTATTCACTTTAGTATGAATTTTTTTCAATGGTACAGGAAATACCCCCAAAATATTCACTGCCTTTATATTTATTTCCTCCACTGTATATGTATGTAGGTAAACCCGCATTTATGGCTGCACGTACCAACACAACAAGCCATGCTCTTCCACTTTCTAATTACATCTTCTCAATCAAAATATTGCTGCCAACTTTTATTTACACCATTTTGATTACTTTATTTGTTAGAGAACTTGTGATAACTGCCAGAAAATGGTTATAGCTGTTAAGTGGTTTTAAAGTCACGTAAATATTGTATTGTCGTCAGATGTATACATGTTACATATATATAGGTAAAAATTTTAAATTGCAGTGAGGCTTACAAAAAACGGTAAATTAGAAAGATAATAATGTTGTAGTGTCAGATCCATCTACGTATTTTTAATTGCTTAGATAAATAAAGGTGGCTCAAATCGTATTCTTTTAGGAGTAAGAGAATTAGAAGAATTACTTGAAATTATAATCATAAAGAATTATTTTAAATTGAAACCATATAGAATGAAATTATTACTTGCAAAAGTTTGAATCGCTATGTCTATTAGTTATTTATATATATTTAAATTTAACGGATATAATAAAACTCAATTCATTAGTTACTAATATGACATTGTAATGAATAAGCATCCAAATCGTTTGCATTTAATCACACTCAAAATTTGTCCCAAATCATCTCTATTAATAGCGCTATAACGTTCCTACATACCACGACAAGTAGTCCAAACTTGTAATTTTGGAATATGATCACCATTGTATCCAATTGTACGATTTACAAGTAAAACAACTCGGATGGAGTAGAGGACATTTGGGTTAAGGTCTGAAAGTTGCTGAGTTGTATGTTTCGAGTACGACATTGGTTGTGTTTGGTTCCATATCATATGAAATTCTTCCTAAAAATAAATTTGATCATGTATCGTAATCTATACAAGTTTTTTTAAATAATGTTTATAAGCTACAGAAAAATCTTATTTGTTATAAGTTATAAATTGAACCAGATTTTTTTTTCCAGAATATAATTTTCTCAGTAGCACACACTAGTTAAGCAATAAATGGTTATAAATAAATGTTTCAAAAAATAGTAGAATGTTGTATTAGGATTAAAATTGTACGAGTCGAAATGACATTTTTAATCCGAATGGAACATGCTATTTTTTCTCCAACCAAAATCATGCATTGCGATAATTAAACGAAGTCTATTTTTTATTCAACAAGTAAGTTATATCGACATTGTCATGGATATTTTGTCAAACATTAGTCATACATTAGTTGTCATTGCGTTCATTTGTAATTATTGGTCTAATTTGAATACTTTTTTATCCTAGGATTAAAACTAACCACTTTTTTATACCAGTAGTCAAAAGTCATAGCATTTTGACACATAATAGAACGCCGACAAATGTTATTTCTCAACCTCTGTACTAATGAGGTGAATAATGGCCTCGTGGCTTCTTGCCACTTGGGCAATAATAGTCAACTTCTCAACCTTAGTATGTAATATACTATTATTTACTAGGATTAAGTGAATATTTTTGTTGCTTAGATACCACTTTTTTGGATCAGTATGGAAAATGACAACCTTAGATACTCCTGACGTGCTCCTGACAGTCAAAATATGTCATACTTCTTTTACGGTTGGAGAAAAAAATATTCACCGTTCACTATCCAAATAATCTAGAAAAACTAAACGTGGTTGTTTATCATGGCTACAACAAAAAGGGTATCTGCTGCATAATAACTTTATTTACAATAGCAGGGTATAATAAGTTTTTTTTTCTCTCAAAAGATAGGATATACATTAATATTTTATTGTTCAACAACTTGTTGAGGATTTCAAAATTAATTCCTGGAAAATAACGCTGTATTTCTCGCATTATCATCGAGTTCGTTGCCTGCGAAATATTTACATCATATCAGTGTTATGCAAACGTACTGAGATCCCTGACTTCAAAAACTTCACAGGCCTATTCTTATTGGTTACTTCTGCTTGGATTTGTCACCTGAACCAATTTATACCTACATGTTGAATCTAGTGGAAAAACAAGATATTGCACGCTATACATACATACGTATGTATATCATCATAAATTTCTGTATTCAATACATTAATGATTATATGGTTATTATATGGATGATTATATGGTGCAAATGTGAAAGAAAAGATATTCCGTTAGTAGTCTGAAAATCATAAATTGGAAATATTCTTAGATATATATTTGCTGCAACTCATTTTCACGTATTTTTTAATTCAATTTATTGAAGGTATATTAATCAAGTAAATAAACTGTTTAAGGTAAAATAAACTGCATTAAAACTAGTACTGGGCATCCTATTCGAATTATTCGATTAATCGAATACGCATCTATTCAAGTATCGAATAAAACTTACCGAATTATTCGAATAATCAAATAATCAATTATTCGAATAATCAAATAACCAATTATTCGAATAATCAAATAATCAATGATTCGACTAATCAAATAATCAATTATTCAAATAATGAAATATCTGATTAATCAAACATTCAAACAATAGACTGGTCAACTAATAAAATATTTGAATTTACACTAATCATATACATACATATTTGAATATTTAACTAATCAAATATTTAAATATATATACATGGATACAATACATATGTACAGATACAGGTGTCCAGTTTAAAATGCTGTACATGGGGATATTGAAAACCGTTGGAGATACAACGTCGGTTAAATGGGAGAAAAGTTGCGTATTCATTTGTCCATGAATAATCCGTCATCAGTTTTTGAAATTTTTGTTTCATTAGGCTGATACAGGGTAAAAAAGAAGAAAATGCATTTTTGAAAATCTTTCATATTTTGTTTCCCAAAAGAGATAAATTTACAAAAGTTGCAGGCTAGGGGTAACAAAAGTCATGAGGATTTTAAAAATGGTTTCAAAAAAAGTCTAGGTCTACTAGATTTTGCGTGACAATAATCAACTTTTGTTTTTCTTATGGCAGCCATATTGGATTTTGACATTTTTAATATCTTCAAAAAAATGCTATTCAATGATATATAACATGTTTATGTTCAAGATAGTAAAAACATGAAAAAAAAGTAAGATTTGAACATTGTACGACGTGATAATAAATGTGACATTTGTATTAAACAACTCTAAAAGCTGTGAAGTTTATTCTGAAATGTCAGTAATCTTATTGTTAATCTCATTGTATTGTTACAAGCATTTGTACTGTGCAAACCTAAGATGAATCGTTTTACAAATAGTGACAAATATCAAATGCTGGAGTGTTTTATTTTGTGTGGAAGAAATGATGAATTGGCTGCAGAAATGTATTTCGATAGATACCCTGAGAGGCGATAGCCAGAAAAAGCATTTTTCGCCGATTGCGTGATAATTTGATAATGCATGGGGGGCAAGTTTTGTCCAACCCAAAAAAAGGCAAAACAATGAAAATAGAATATTGTTCTCCAAGCAGTACTTGAAAATCCCCGTACGTCTTTACGGGTAATTGAAAATACACTTGGCGTCGCTAGGTCAACAGCTGGTACCATTTTAAAGCGTGCCAAATTCAAACCTTATCGTGAAAGAGCCAGTCAAGGGCTTCAAAATGGTGACGAAATACAGAGAGCACAATTCTATCATTGCTTCATCGAAAAACATGAATGAAAATCCATACTTCTTTGCGAACATTTTATGGTCTGATGAAAGTCGATTTACTAACTCTGGAATGTTTAATCGTAAAAGTACTAGCTTTTGGTCCGATGAAAATCCACACCTAGTTCGTGGCATTAGACAGCAAGTCAGATGGGGATTTAATGTCTGGATCGGCATTATTGATACCCATGTTATCGGTCCATTCTTTTTCAGTGAGAATTTGAATTCTGAACGGTATTTAGAACTTTTGCGCACACATGTTGCTGAATGAATTGAAGAACTTCCACTTCCCACGTTGCAAAATATGTATTTTATTTTATATTATTTTCAGCAAGATGGAGCGCCTCCACACAATTCCTTTTTGGTTACGAATTATTTAAATAATCAATAATACAATAACGGGATTGGTAACCGAGGACCAATAGGGTGGCCTGCTAGGTCCCCGGACCTCACACCTCTTGATTTTTTTGTATGGGGCTATCTGAAAAACAAGGTGTATTCGATATCTTATGAAAATGTGGAAGAATTACGTCAAGCACTTGAAGAAGCAGTGAATGGAATGATACCGAACATTGTTAGACAATCTTGTGAGACAGTACTAACACGATGTAGATTGTGCATACGAATGAACGGTGGCTTATTTGAACAGTTGTTACATTAATGATTCAGCTACCTAAACACGTTTATTTAATGAACACTAACAAACAAAATGTTAAAGATATTTTGGCAGTACTTGAAGACTTGTTATTTTTTGTTTTTTTATCAGTATACACTTAAGTTATGCACAGTTCCATGGCCTACTATGTTAAAATCTTACTTTCTCTATTTTTCATGTTTTTACATGTTATACATCATTGAATAGCATTTTTTTTGAAGATATTAAAATGTTAAAATCCAATATGGCTGGCAAAGTTAATAATTGTCACGCAAAATCTAGTAGACCTAGATTTTTTTTGAAACCGTTTTTAAAATCCTCATGACTTGTTATCCCTAGCCTGCAACTTTTGTAAATTTATCTCTTAGGAAACAAAATATGGAAGACTTTCAAAAATGCATTTTTTCTTTTTCACCCTGTATCTGCCTAATGAAACAAAAATTTCAAAACCTAATGTCAGATTATTCATGGACAAATGAATACGCAACTTTTCTCCCATTTAACCGACGTTGTATCTCCAACGGTTTCCAATATCCCTATGTACTGCATTTTTAACTGGACAGGGTGTATATGCAATCTTTATAGCAATGTGTAAGTTTTAGTAAGAAACTGTTAATTTTCTTGGAAGTCAAATTGCGATGTGTTCGTATCTTATCTTTTCAGACATAATGTCGGTTATATTAAAAAATATTTCAACTTCATCTCATTTCAAATTCACCCAAGTATAAACAAGTCAGCCTCTGCAGTTATAATCAATTTCGTGAACAGCCGACTATTTGATTGAATTTAAAATTTTCATTGAATTGTATACGAATGAATAATTGAAATGCGAATGTTGGATTGAATTGAATGTGAAAGAATAAAATTGAATTGAATACGAATAATCGATCGAATTGAATTGAATATGAATAATCGATTACATTGAATTAAATAGGAATGAATAATTTGAATTGAATACGAATAATCGATCGAATTGAATTGAAAATGAATAATCGATTAAATTGAATTGAATATGAATATTCGACTAATTCGAATATTCGAATAGAAGACGAAATGATTATTCGAATACAAAAATCGTCAAAATGCCCACCACATGAAGCTAAAATATTGCAAATTAGAAAAGTGTTTAATATACAGGGTGCCCGGATTTCGTAGGGACAACATGGGTAACTTTTTTATTTGAAGACATAGAGAGTCGGTTAAACTAGCAAAAAGGTGTAGATTCAAAAGCTCACTAAGAATCCATTTTCAAATTTTACTTGTCATGCTTCATTTGTTTAATATTGAAGAAAAACTGAAATCTCTCTACTTTTATGTTTTTCAAACTTTTGATATACATACGTACAAAATACATCGTATTTTTCAAAATTATCCGTTAGGTGAGATTATTAAAAATTTGCGCAAAAGAAATTTGTTTTATTAAGCGTCAATAATAGTATTTAGATTACAATTTGAAATTGCTTCAAACCGCATCTTAATATCACAAGTAACAAAAAAGTTACGGCAAATAAAAGAAATTAGGAGATTTCAGTTTTTCAGTATATGTCCGCTGAATTTCTAGTAATTATAGCGATACTCAAGCGGTAAAATAGTTATTTGTATATCACGGCCGCGAAAACACACTTTAACGTACGAAGAGAAAAACTGTCAGGATATTCTTGAGTACGTTAACGGTTTTCATGGATAAGATATACACAACATGTTTTGGACAATCGTGTAAAACGTTCAATCTATTTCATTTAAATTGAGACACAATTTAATGCTTCGTGCTAAATTAAAAATTGTCTTCCTTGCTTTACGTGCGTTACCATCGAAATGAGACGCATACGATTTAAGTCCAACAAATAGTTGTCAAAACTGTCCGAAAACGTATTACTGGCATATTTCATGAAGAAATCGGATATCTTAAAAGAGCTTAAGGAGTTCGTATTCGATGCGTAAATGCTTGTGCTTAATACAAAAGAGATTAACGTAAGGAAATTTTTGAAGTTGGTGCCTTTTTTAAAGAAAAAGCAGATGATTATAGAGCAAGAAATCAAAAGTGTCAATTCTGGATTAAGTTAAGTTATTTTTGGAAAACACTGATATTTACTGAATATTTACTGTGAAAGGTACAAATTGCTTAATTAATATTGTGTGTTACCTAGAGGTTTGTAATAAAAACATAAACTATTCTGTTTTACTGATAATAAATGATTAAACATGTGTAATATGTTTACTTACTTTGATCAAAAATGACTATTTTCTACAATCACTTGATAAAGAATGATTTTATGCTTACTTGTTTACTGAAGACAGTCCAAGTCTGAAATTTACACCTCCTCAATAGCCACCAATATGTAACATTCCAATTGCCAATAAAAAGCAATTAAAAAGCACAATAATTTCTCGCAATTTGCTCGTTAACTTAAAATATATTTGAAGAACATTTTAGAAAATAGTGATATTGATATTCCGAGTACACTTCTTGAGATCAGAAGTGCTACAAAAGCTGTAAGTTTGAATATATTGCCAGAAAAATCAAAGACATTATCTGAGAAAGAACCACTTCATAACATGGTGTAATACGAAGAAAATGTGTAATTGTTTGGAAAACGTACAGTACTGTGCAATAAAATCTGGGACAAACATATTTAAGTTGTGTAATTAAGGACTCATACTCATGGAATGTCAATTGACTTAATGACAATCTGAATAACCTGCATGTCACGGCAGATCCGTTTACACAGATAAAAACTCATTTTTTTGCACACATCTGTACTTACTTGTTGCCTATTTTCCTGAGAAATCCAAGACACTAAAATCGTCACTTTCAGCTTCCAGGTTACAAATAAAACCAATAAGTGAATTATTGTAGTCTATTCTATTGGCCATTTGTTAGCAATATATTACAATAAAGTTAATGACTTAAAATAATTCCGGTTTATTAAGTGATATTGTATGTATCACGAGCAAAAAGATACATTATTGCTCTCAAGCAATTATCGTGCTCCGCTTCGCGTCGAACAATTTGCAGTAAATAACACGAAATCAACATTATGTTCACGAGAACAGCGTTCACTTACATGTGCAAGTATTGGCAATCGCACCTCGACTCTTCAGTGCTCAAAATTACCGTCAATGATTCTACTTTTTGTAGTTAGAACTACACCACTGACTTAGACCCCTTATTGAAAAGGGAATGGTGAGTTGCAACCAGCTCAAATAGATCAGCTTGAGACAAAATCTTTAGTTTATTTTTACAACGGTATGGAATTATTAATAGATCATTGTAATACTCTCAATTTGACACAATTAATGTGTATGTAATATACACACACACATACATATTATATCATACCTTATATTGAACTGTATAGTATACGGGAGTTTCTTCGCCATCGTAATCCAAATCTAGATCTACTTCTATTTCTCGGTGTTTTATAGTTTTAGCAGTTGGTTCTTTCTTAACGATAGGTAACTTTGCTATAACACAAGTAACGAGAATTCAATATTTCTAAATTAACAAAAGGAATATTGAACTGCAAAAGCTTTAATAGAAATTAATTACGTTTATCGCAAAATGGTTCGATAAAATTTTCTTGGCAATAGTCACACTTTCCATTGATATAATTACAAGTCTTGTAGGCGCAGTTACCACATTTTTGCTTACAATTGTGCCCATAAGTTCCATCTGAACACTCTAAATGAACAAAAGAGACACTGTTTGAACGTAGAAAACAATTTTATAGTGGATATTTACTTACTCGTTTGGCAATTGGTACCTTGATAACCAGCAGCACAAAAACACTTAGAAACACGATCTAAAGTCGTGTAACACAATTTACTCCTTTCGCAGTCGTTTTCGTTAAAACTTGTACATGGTAAGCAATCTTCACCAATTGTATTTATTGGACATGTAAAATCTAGAGAATAAAGAAATGGCTAGTGTTAGTCAGCAATAATTTAGCGATTTATAAAGAATAGTCAGTGTAATGAAGAATACTAAAAAGAGTTTCGTCACCAAGAAAACCTAAACGTTTATCTAATGCTTACTGAACATCAGGTAAAACAGATAAAGGGATCTTATACCGATTAATATCAAATAATCAGTTCAGTTGGCAGTAGAAGTATGACCACTCGAGCAGGGTGAAGTAGTGATACCTATTCCAGTACCTAGAATCAATACCGTACACGGAATCAATACATTGATAAGATGATAAGTATCAATAACTCGATTGATATAGCGAAACTATAACAGCAAATTTCTTGAGCTGTTCGTGATAGCTAAGGAGATGATTTCGGAATAGCAATATAACTACTATACTAATTACACTTACTATATGAATGCGAGAAATATGTATAAATAAAGAAGGGGAGTAGAAAGAGGAATTATAAAACCTCAGGAATATTTAAAATTGTATAACTATACATAATAATAATAACATAGTAAGTTCTCTATGTATACATCATTTTTATCTACATACATACATACATACTACGTATATCCGTTCAAACGACATCTAACCATTTTCAAAGTGTTGTAAACCACTATATGTATGTATACTAACGTACTAAATTACCGTGTAGTGCTGGCAAGGTTTTCGTTACTTCTTACTATATGTATACATAGATCGTAGACACAACCTTTTCTAACAGGAAAAGCGCCATTGACTGGCATTATGACATAGAGGTGTAATTTTTATTTGACCTGTTGTGTCGCAAACGTGTTTGTAAACAGTCTAATTTTTGTAATGTTCTTGGAGATGGTAATATAATGTAAGTTTAAGAATAAATTAAGTATATGGCACAATCTCGAGAGATTCTTTTTCTATATTTGTTAGGCAGATTAATACTAATTCATCGGTAACTGTTTGTTTCTGCTGAATGGAGCCATTGCTATGAAGAACATTAACCCGGACGAATTTGTATAAAGAAACATGTCAAAATGTATTGATATCACTTAGTGCCTTTCACAGATCTGTTTTATATCGCTGTCAAGCTTACGCAAGCCTAATGCATGTATCAATCACGTTTGAACCTAGCCTAAGTTCAATATTTATAGCATACACCGGTCTAACGAACCGACTTTAATTTCCCATTAAGAGGGTCGTCTACCAGCTGATTATTTTACACCGGTGCCATATCTACATAATTCTATAAATCGTTTGCTTGATTTTACTTCAATATAATTTGAAAATTGGGCTTCATACACATATTTCTACAAATGTTTTACATCTACATATGCAATTTTGTCTATTAATATTCGGTATTAACTTCACAATCTCTTTTCCCGTTACAGGCCGTTACCTTGATACGGGAATCGAGATTACACTATTAATTTTTAGATTTAATTACTGAAATTTGCTATGAGCATTCAAAATACGTCTACACATGTGTGTATGAAGCCCGATTTTAAAATACGTTGTAAATAAATTATAAAAACATTATATTATGAAAAAATTTAACTGTGGCAACATCGCCAACTGTCAAACGGTAGTCGGGCCTCTTAATTTCGAACTGCCGAGACGGGCTAGCTTATTGAGATGAAAACTGGCCAGTGAGCCGCGCCTAAAAAAAAATCAGCCGGTGCAAGTGGTTGGTAAATAGAGTAGTTGACAGAAAGTTGAGTTTGAGCGGGGAATGGTTGTGGGTTTGCATACGACAGGAGTATCCCTTCGTGAAATCGCGCGTCGTCTTGAGCGCTCGTTGTCGGCAATGCAACAAACAGGACGAGAATGGAATGAGGAAGAACGTACGCACTTTCAGACACGAGCAAAACGGACCGGGTGACGAATAGTAGCGAGTATGAGGGCCACTAGAAAAAAGATCTACGTAGCCATGATACCATTGATAAAGTGGAGCGTAAGTTGCCAAGTGTTTTAAATCTACATATAAAGTTCTAATTAATTCTACTACTTAATTTGCATTCTGTAAAATGTTTTATGTGAAAAATTAGCAATTTGAAATTAGAGTAATAATAATAATAATAATGGTTTATTTGTCCAACAGTGAGACCAAATTAAGGACAAAAAAAAACAACAAAATCAAGTACAAAATTACAATGATATATGTAACCTGACCTAAATGAGTACTGTAAATCCTAACCTATGATAAGTACTATCATTGGTACTGTTAACTACATTAAACACATTAAACAGAGTTGTGTTGCAAATACGTTTGCATAAGCGTGCTTAAACTACATGAAAAAGTGTCACATTTTGAGCAAATACTATTATATGTTTCACAAATAAATCTAATCGGAGACTTAATCAGTAAATTTGAGCGTGGTGTAGGTACATAAAAAGTTTGAAAATATCTAGTTTCCTGTCGCGGTACTAGAAAAGATAGTTGTTGTCCCTTGTTAATAGGGAGTCTGTTTTAAATATCGTTAATAAATTTTCCTGGGGGTGACCACGGTTAGGGTAAACACCGTATGTTCTAAAGTAGACATACTTCAAACATTTTCGTTGAACGCTTTCTAGCTGAGTTTTGTGTACAAAGTAAATAGGATTCCAAACTAAACAAGCATACTCCAGCCTGGACCTGACAAGACTGTTAAATAACGCAAACGTGGTAGAGAGATCATAAAAGTCTTTCGATGCTCGTAAAACAAATCCCAGCATTTTATTAGCTTTAGAGACAATTGTCCCAATATGTGTGCCAAACGACAATACAGGATCAAAAATAACACCTAAGTTAGTTACTGTCGATGGACGGTGTAAAATATCATTATTGATATGATAATCATATATAACAGGAGTTTTTTTGCGTGTGTAAGACATAACGTTACATTTCGATATATGAAGACTTAAATTATTAACAATACTCCACTCGTGCAAAAGATTTAAGTTCTCTTGTAGTGCTAAAGCGTCATCTAGAGATGTAATTGCTGAAAATAACTTGACATCATCTGCAAATAAAAGATGTTCACATTTCACGAAATTAGTGAGATCAACAATGAATGCCAAGAACAAAAGAGGACCTAAGTTGGAACCTTGAGGGATACCAGATGGAACAAATCTATGAATTGAATTAAATCCCTTACGATACAAAGAACGTTCGATTCTCAAGATACGATTTTATTAAAGCTAGTAATGACTCGCTGATACCCATTAATAAAAGTTTCTTTAATAGCACTGCATGGTCAAGCCGATCAAATGCCTTCGCAAAATCGGTGTAAATGACATCTATTTGGCCTCGTTCATCTACAACCTCAGAAGTAAATTGTGTGAAGTAAATTAAATTCGAAATTGTTGAGCGATTGCGCATAAATCCGTGTTGTTGGTCTGAAATGTCTCTGCAAACATATGTACTAAGATGGTCGTATAATACGCTTTCGTACACTTTAGAGGAGTTACTTAATATTGATATGGGATTTCGAATGTCACTTGTATTGCCAGATTTCAACACTGGGCAGATTCGAGACAACTTCCAAACAGAAGGAAAGGTAGATGTCCGGAGAGATAGATTGAATAAAATTTTTAAGAGATACGCTAATATGCTGCTAGAATCACAAATCATGAAACTGGGTATTTGATCGTGTCCAGCTGTCAATTTATTCTTCAATTTCTTTATAGATTTTTTGACATCTTTCTCACAAATCTGCACTATAGTGATTAAGTGAGTTAGTACATAGAGTGTCGGCCGATTCAAAGCTTCCAGACAATTGGAATACGCTGCTGAAATGGGCGCTGAAAGCATCAACAATATTTTGCGGATCATCCAATTTTTCGATGTCTAAGAACATAATAAACATTTCACATGACAATTTAAACATGAGTAAGGTATCAGCCAAGTGAGTTCCACGGTTGTTGACTCCCGAGCAAAAATTGGGTTTAAATCTTTTCAAATTATTAAGAAAACATCTTCGAGGACAGCACTTTAACTCTGATTAGTGTCTTGAAAAAGCAATCGACAACTTTTTTTACCAATAAAGGAGAAACATTTTTTGATAAAAGCATAAAATCGCTAGAGAAGAAATGGAGATATAAGGGAGGAATATATATAGAAAAATAAAATTATTTTAAAAATCATGTCTTTTCTTTCATAGCTAGATGGATTTCTTTTCTAGTGGCCCTCGTATTTATCCGCAAGTGGAACGTGTTGTCATAGTAAATGTAATTTCTATGTTACCTATATTTGCGAGTTATTACCTCCATTTTCCACGGGATGCTGTAAGGTGTCCCTAGCACATAGGCTCAACGATGGATATTTTAGTGCGTGACAGCATCCTTCGTAGGTAATATCATTTTTCACTGGAATCGCTGAAACAAATATAATACAATTAATTCTCCATAAATAATTTCGTATGACGCGTATAAAATGTACTTATACTTATACTTGGAAATTCGAAAACGATTTAGTTTAATAAAGTTTTCAGGTACTATTACACGGGCATACTTTCGCGAATGATGTTGAGTTGCAAACTGAGTATGTTCCTTTACATTTGTAACGTACGATTGGAACCATCTCTTAAATCATTCGTGAAAAGATGCCAGTGTAAAGGTGCCTAATACATATGTATCTATACCATGCAGCGAATAGGTACAATCGACTCCTTTATAAACTTGCCTACCGTGTTTATGTGCAAGAGCAAACAAGTTTATTTCTTGTGCTGTACGCGTTATTGATCTTTGTTACATTAACATAACTTTGCAAAAAACTCCATAATGATTACAACAGCCCATGTTATGAAAAGCGATTTATGAAGACATTTTATGATGTTTATTACATATTGTGTTATGAACAACATCAACTTCTCATCAATACACATGTTTTGTGTCGGTTGATCTTGATGTGAGAAGGATATAAAAGTGAAACTGAACATTTCAATATGATTATTTATGGTGCTGGTTCAATAAAAAACCTGTGCAAAAAATAGTGCCTGATGAAACTCGTTCTGTAACAAAATGGAAAACAAGCGAATGAGTTATTAGTTCTTTTAAATCTGCTCACTGAATCATTTCTGCTATAAGAGTGACAAGAAGAATCATTTTACCCATCGCTAATCTGTATACGTAATTCTCTGTGTACGTCAAAATGCGTTGCTCGTATAATCATTTATAATATCACAAGAGCATAGAAAATAATCGATTATATTTCCGAGTCACGAGACGTATTCTGCGAAGGATATACGTCGAGTGAAGAGGCTACATATATAATGATTATTTTCGTTTGCTCGAGTGGTATTCGTTACGATTATATAAAGAATTAACTAACGAAATTCAAAATATTTGCTAATTGTTCGCCAGAAGTTTGAGCACAAAGTTTATGTAATTTCGCTGTTCACAAAATTCGGTGAACTGTTTCCAAACATATTTATGTGTTTTAATCTTCAATTTCTTTATCTATTTCGGTCCCCGAGCTTATACCAAAGCGTTCCATGTCAAAAAAATTTAAAAAACGTTATGAAAATTGCTGAATATATTTTTGACGTTTATCAACAAACTTCAAAACACTTGTTACCACGACAAAATTCATATTGTTGGAGGAAGCGAAACACCAAAACGGTTATATCACGTAGTCAAGAGTATATTCACTTATCAATACATGGTAACTATGTAAAATTCGTAATTGCTATTAGCTAAATTTCAAATGAGTTATATCGTGCCATCGAAAAAAAACATAATTGGTGTAGGCTATGAAAATGCTTTTGATCGTTGCTTTAGCCACTACCACATAATGACATTTATTATTTGACATTTTATTGTAACCAAATTTATAACCTCAAATTAAATGTCAAGGAATAAATGTCATTATGTGAAAGTGGCTAAAGTAACAATCCATTCACATAGCCTACTCTAATTACGATTTTTTTTGATGTGTCTATATAATCTGAATTATATTTCGACCTAAAAAACTAAATACAAACCGTGATATATCAATATGTCACCGAAAATAACAATGTTGTTGCCCAATTTTTACCACACTTTCCTATTTTCACATTCTAACAATTAATATACTGACATTCCTAAAACAATTACTGTGGGAACATAATTACACCAGTAAAATAACACAGTTTTTTTAGAGCTTGTTATCAAGATATGTTGAGTATTCTGTATTTTGCCAGATGAATACACCAATATATGTACATATACATCATGTTTTGCCTAACATGCCTGCTATACCTACAATTTGTTTCTTTCAGAAATATGTCGAATTACTCATAATTTAATATATTATCAAGTGTTTTCAAATGATTGCAAGAACTCTGCAGAATGTATTATGTTTGTTTACTTTATTCTAGTATTAATATATTGAAAGTATAGTGTTACATTATTACCTCCACTACTACAACTTTGTATAGTACTGCTGATATAAGAAGTACCAATTCCTGATTCTAATGACCTAATTACAATTTTAGAATTCGAGCCTATATCACCGTCTTTGTCTTTAAAAATTTTTCTTTGCCATCCATCTACCTAAAACATAAAACCATTTATAATTCATCATAATAAAATATTCAATTTGAGGACCTTTTCCGTTTCGATCGAAGTGGCAGCCCCTGCTTTTATTAAAGTTATGTTCAGACTGCAATTTTCACATGTTCGAACATAAAGAGCTATACATGGAGATACCAAACTAGACTTCAGCTCAATTGTTGTATTTCCTGCCGACAATGAAGATGCTCGAACTGTAAATAATTTAGTGTTTTTATAAGGGTTATGAGAAGAAGAAACGGGTAATATCTTTTTTATTTACGAAAAAAAAAATAATTTAGTGGTACTTTCAAAAGATTTGTCCAACTTTCAATTAAATCGGAAACGAACAGAGTTTTTATGTTTTGCATTACAGCTTGTATATTTTTTTAAATGTTTTGATTTCATATTCACTTCTCGTTCTGGTCATAATAAATTGTGTTACATAAATAAATTTTCTATACATCCAAAAAGATTTATACCATAAACAAGGTAGTCATAGCCATAAAATTTGAACCAACTGTTTAAAAATTATTGTCGGATGGTTTCATAAAATTCATACGATACGTTAGCAAACTATAAAGTTTCAACCCTTCTAAACAATCTCAATGTCAAGGAGTAATTCTGAGCACGCCTTAGAAATCTCTTCTGGTAAATGCAAAGCAGTTATGTATGTATATACATCAAGATTCAATTAAGAAGAAGCTCGTTTCTTAGACATCATCCTGGATCAGAAATTGAATTTTATCGATTAAATTCAATGTATTGTAGCTAAGTGTTCCAAAGGATTAAATATCACTCGTACATTGAGAAGGATACCGTGGAGATCGGAGCCTCTCATACTAATTACTTAATATCAGGCTATAGTCCTATCACATATCGATTATGGCGAACCAATTATATTTACTTTGAAGTCTACAAAAAAAATAATTATAGATAAAATACAATATGAAGCCCTTTCCAGATGGCAGATGAACTTACTCTAAACGCCATGAATAGGAATAACTACATACAACTACTGATACAACTTTATGAACAACTTAGGAATCTTGTCATCTCATTGCCCAGACAAAATACAACATTTGGTTAAAAACAAATCCTCCCCAGATAATCAATTTGTATAGGGAATTATCAGGTTTTAAACGACTCCTGCCGTATAATATGTGCCCACCATGCTATTTGTCCAACTATTTTTGGTAAATTTCATCTATCACTGGAGATATACATCCATGCGAATCAGATCAATGCAATTTTCGATTCAGGCGAAATGTCAAATTTTGCTACCATATTTACAGATGCACAAACTATAAAGTAGTGAATTCGATATTTGCTTCTCATGAATTTCTGGATATAGAGGCATTCGAGGCAACGAAACCGCAGACTGGTTGGCCGGAAAAGCAGGATCCTTTGAAATAATGAATATAAATTACAGAATATGGGACGATAGCAACCGGGTTTCAATTTTCTGGAGGGACGGTGACATTTTTTCAGACGGTTGAAATCCGGATCGACTTACCATTCGCTGTTGGGAGCAAAGTGATTAACAGCGCGGCATTATAAAAGGCGATGCGATGCTGTCGCAAAGCCCTTTGAACACAATTTACACACACAAAACTACACCGCGAGAGTTGCAGTGATAGCCAGGCAAGTAATATAGCTTACGGAGTCACTGCAACTGAGCACCCATCACACATAAACAAAATACAAATCAAGGATATTCTCGTAGAGTGAAAGCAGAAACTTCAGTAAACTGGAACGACAAGTGGACTGAATTTTTTGCATAATAACAATATATAGGCTGAGATTTAACCACGCATCCTTCCCAGCTCACCTATTTAAAATTAAGAGTCAAATAAAACGCAGATTGTTCGTGTGCTCTTTATGCTACGCGAACGATATCCGTATGGATGTTAATCTACAATTTTAAGTCACTACCTGATATTTGCATGTCCATATACTGCACTTCATCATAATTTAACACGTTAGATAATTTCCAAACTCATCGCTAAAAAAAACTAACCTAATATTAATATATTTGACTGAAACAATATCACCCGTTCCGAAGATCATCAACCTTAAAGGTAACAATTATTTCCGTTATGAAGTTGAAGTTACGCCCTAAAGGAGAAATGTTATTCGCGCGAAATTATTTCCTCCTTGATAGATACAGCTACCTTCGTAGTTTATCCGCTTAAATGAAAATATTGAATTTCTATATATAGGCTTCTTCGTAGGATGGTCGCGAAGGAATACCAGAATGGAGTTAAACGGAATTAAATCTAACTGTCACTGCCTGTGTACCATAAATCTTAGTAAAAAGCGTTAAACATGAATTAAACATAAGGGAAGTAACGGCCGTTTATTGAAGTCCACATCGAAAAGTGGCATAGAAAAAAGAAAAATTAAGAAATATGTTAAAAATTTATTAGAACAGACTGTCACCCCATGGGCAGTCCCAGTGAGAGCAGTACCGAAGAAATTCAACACCAGGGAAAGTTAGGTATCGAATGCTTATCGATTGCTATAAATCGAGGAGAGTTGAATATTTCATAACGATTTCGTATTTGGATATAAAAATGGATATTCAAGAGATATACAAACAACTCAGAACGACGTCTATCACATTTATTTCAACGATATCGCAGCCTATTCTACAGGTTTACATGTACACGGAAGTACATTAATACAGGTATTTTACCGAATACGAAAAGTCAACCTAAAAGTACAACTTCATAAATTATAAAATTGAAAAAATGGAAATAAATGTATGTTGTATATACTAAAACTGAATGCGGGGAATTTAAAGCAAGGAAGTGTATTTGCGTAGGTGGAAAAAGCCACATGTAGCATCAGATTCACTGTGCGAAGTTCAGCAGCTCACATGTTTTAAGCTAATGAAGATTGTGTGCAAACATTAATAAAACCACAGATAACTACAGATAGCTCATCCCATGTAAATACGCAAAATCACACAGGTTGTATACATGGCAGGCGTTTCTATATGAGCCGGTTCCAAACGGGGATCCATTTAAAGTGAAATGCCGTGACAGATTTCGTATTCTCACGAGCTAGCTGCATATACCTATATACTTATCTCTGGTAAAACTATGACCTATAAAAACTACAAATGCCAACACAATTTATTTATCTATTTGTTTAGTTCTAATAATTTGATTAAAATGTAATATGAGCCGAAAGAAAAAGAAATGAAACACGTGCATAAATAATTTGTGTTTTTCTTAGCAAACTGCCGCGATGGATTCTTTAAGAATATAGAATTTAAAAATGAGTTAAAAATTTTGAGTTATGCATATGAGGTAAGTTTATAAAATATGTACCTTTATGAACTTTCATAAAACCATTTTCTTCGGTTCCACTTCTTACAATAACATGTGATACGTTAAATACGTCTCTTAAGTCATCTTCATATCGTAACTGAACTTCTGGGTGGTCATTTATACGTACTTCTAACAAATATCCTCTCTTAGTGACACTCAAATGACTCCAACGATCCTTGCGAATTATATTCCCTGCTATAATCTGTAAACATTAAAATAATTGATGTGATCTTTCCATTAGATAGAGATACAGGCACGATACGGCATTCGCATTAATTTGTATGCGAAAAGTGGTAATATATTGTTAAAATCTTATTATTCTAATATTTTTTAATGGTGGATATTCAATCAGATTTGTTTCTAATCAATGAGGGTTTGCTTTTATGAAATTTATTGCCTGGTTGTCGTTTCACACGAGTAGTCTTTCGTTTTAGAAACCTAAACATAAGTTAGGGGCCTAATAATGAAATTTGTTTCTATTTTTTTTGTAGTGTTACCTTAACATTTATATACATATACATACCAATACGATTATTTTCCACGATTACCTCATTACATTGAGTATAGTTTATCATTTTATATAAACATAATAAGCACACAACTTGATGCTACCTAAAAATTTGATATGTCGTTGTGGAGGTCCCGTTGATATGCACACTAAAAGGAATCGAATCGCCCAACACTATTATCTTACACCATTCCTGAATTATTTACTCTTATTTGTAATTGTTACCAAATTGATGTGCTCGAAAAGAAAAATTCTTTTGGGCCAATCATGAAGTCATATCCTTTGCAAGTTTATTAACAAAAAATATGTGTAAAATTGAACAAAATATGTTTTGGAAATATTATAGGTTATCGAAACAATCGATTCAAAGTTGGAAAAAATAAGATTTAAAAATCTTTGTATTAGAAAGGTTATCTTTATTTAAACGGATTTTGGTAAAAGAATAAGCGAAAATGACCTTATACGCAACTAACGAAGGGAATGTTTATAGAAACTTTGTTACTTAATAAGTAACAAATCTGAAAATCAAGAGGAATTTGTACTGGCAAATTGCTTGGCAAATCAATAAGCATTAAATTGACTATGAACCCAACATAAAAGCCAAGTAAAGCCATCAGCAGAATATAATTAGTTATTATCATATATCATATCATCAACATCGAATTTGTCCTTTTTGTTTTTATCAGCAGTATAAAACAAAATAAACTATATAGCCGGTATATAGTTTGTATGTAGTGATGTGCTTTAGTACTGAGTCACCCCTCGAAAGCAGTCGGCTATATAAATATATATACATAAGGGTAATATTTATAAAGTTTTATGGCACTTTGAGTCAGTACTAAAGCACACCACTGTATCACCTACGCGGGAGTCCAATATTTTGGTTGGTAAGAGACATAATTGAATCTTTTTTTAAATTTATGTGTTCAGTTTTCTCAAGATCTACAAACCTAAAATAATGCCGATTATACAGAATATTCCATTGCCTCTGCACAGAAAGCAACTTTGTTTTTTTAAATACAAATCTATACTTTTTATCATTCATTTTGAACCTACATGAAAAATAAAAGGAACTTTATGTATATGGTATTCATATGAAAAAAAAAAGCAGACGGTCTTTGACGATATTTGGCTTACTACGTCTTTCCAGTATATTTTGATCAATTATAATATCGCAAACTTTTTGGTTACCTACGCTATTTAACAGAAAAAATATTTTTGGATCGAATGTTAGGCAATAATGGTTCGTCAAAACACAATGTCAAAAACTTGTCTACAGTATAAGGGATGCGCAGAAAATGTTATCAAATTTGACGAAGAAAATTTAAAAAATAGAACCATCCAACGAAATTTTTCATGATGTTCCCTATTCAAACAATAATCCAACAAGTTTTATTATCATTAGGTTCTCATGTATAATATCTCTATCTATTTTTTAGTAGTTCTTTTATTAGAGTAGGATTGTTTCTACAAAAGCTAAAACATTTTGGCATTATTATTTGTTGCGAAATCGTATTGAACGTGAGTATTTTTTGGCTATGTTTTTGACACTCCCATTGGATGTTATGTTTTTCAACATTTTTTAGCAGTGCCTACATCTTTTAATTTCTTTCTGTAATCTCTGCCATGATTACCACTTAAATTTTATGCATCGGATCATTTATTACCCCACATACTGAGCTTTATGTAGTAGTACTAGTTTATGTTTACATAGTTTAAGTTAGACCATGTGGCGGTATCTTAAATGGAAGAATATTCTCTGCTTTTTTATTGAATGTCTATCTGCATCTGTTTCCCTCTATGTATTTCCCCCTGGGAGTGGAAACTTAATGCTTTAATTTGCGTTAAAGGTTATGCAGCAGCATCGTCATATCCCAGAACTACATCTTAAATTGGCGGTAAATTTAAATTGAAAGTTGAATAGATTTGTTGATATTTTTAATTTTCAAGTGAAATATGTCATGAGTATTGCTTAACGCACAAGTTTTGAACAATAATCATGACATATTTTACATAATAATGTTCGTTACATAGAGATTATGAGACATTATAATAAATCAAATATAGATATAAAACGTTATCTAAAATAGTTAATTTTATTGAAAGAAGTATTTCCATAACGTAGAATATAAAATACAACGCATACGATTGTCCAAAAGCGTAATACATGTCGAAGAAAATTGTTCAAAGTACAGCATTGAAAAAAAAAACAATAAACTCTAACAAAATAACACTGAACTTCATAAAATTTTCAAACGTTCTGGACATGCAACATTTAAATTCTTTTTTTGACACTGACATAGGTAAATTAACCGTACACGTTGCTACTTTTTGTAATAAGTCGCGTAACTTTTAATCAAATCGGCAGCATCTGTTTAGGATGTTGTTCTTCAATAGCCGTTGAGCATAAAGAAGACAAAAATGATAAACGATGCGAGCGTACACACCACATCAAGGACAACATCGTACTGACCAGGTACTGACTTGAATCCAGCTGATGGAACGGAATGTGTTGACCGTGCTGACTGATAAAACTAAAAACATGTTGAAAACTGTTTCTTTTGGAATCATATTGACCAACGGTTTACGGTTTCTCCCGACTACTAACGTATCACGTGACTGAGACCACCAATAAAAAATGAGACACATATTGTGCATTTAAGGTACCGGCCCATGATTTCCCCTAGTAAGCTCATTTCGTTGCATCAGCTATATTCAATTCAGTATGATTTCTCCTTCAATGCGTTCTGTATGCTTACATTAGGTTTGTTTTGGTTCAGTCGGTGTGGATAATCGTAGGACAGTTTGTAAAGTGCGCCGTACTAGTTGCGCAGAATAAACAGATTTGGAAACCGTTTTTGAACTATAAAAAAAAACGGATATAACATCGGTATCACCAAATGCCACAACTTTGATTGATTAATCGAGACTCGTGTTTCGAGAACGCGTGGGTACTCATCATCAACCGAATACCGACTGAGTCGGTATTCCGTTTATGAATTTCCTCTTCGGTTGGCCATTTTATTACTATGGTTGACATATCACTTATAAAATGACTAACTCGATCGATTACAACATGCAATCTGCCGATAGTATGTCAAATCGATCAGCCACATCGCGAAAGGAAGCTGCCTCATGATCAGCATACCAACAAAAGATTAGAATACACTTATTCCCTAATATTCTATTGAATTTATAACGGGTCGATGGCCGCAGTGGTTAGGATCGATTTTCTGGAGGAACGGTGACATTTTTTCAGAGAGTTTAATCCCGGATCGACTTGCCATTCGCTGTTGGGAGCAAAGTGATTAACAGCGCTGCATCATAAAAGGCGATATGATGCTGTCACAAAGCCATTTGAACACAACTTACACACACCAAACTACACCGCGAGAGTTGCAGTAATAGCCAGACAAGTAATACAGCTTACGGAGTCACTGCAACTAAACACCCACAACACATAAAAAAATCTTGTTTCTGTACGTGGGAAATAGTTACTTTCATCAAACTTGTTTCCCAACATATTTACTGTATCACGAGGTACTCTAAAATGTTCTAGAAATACCTCTTCACTATAACTAAGCACAATATCCTCCGCATAGCTTTTATTTTTTCTTCTTTTTAATGCTCTAGTTTGAATAATTTTCTTCGACATGTATTACGCTTTTGGACAATCATGCCAGTTGTATTTTATCTTCTACTTTATGGAAATTCTTATTTCAATAAAATTAACTGTTTTACATATAACGTTTGTGCTTTATATCTACCTATATTTTTATTTATTGTAATGTGTCATAATCTTTATGTAACGAATATTATTATGTAAAATATGTCATGATTATTAAACTTCGTACCTTAAAAAATAGTCACGACATATTTTACATAATAATTAGAAAATTCAACAAATCTACTAAACCTTTACAAAACAATTTAAATTTGCGGCCAATTTAATATGTTTAATATGTAATTTGTGTGTACTTTTTGAATTCTCAACTTAAAAAATATTTATTTGAACCAATTAATATTTACTGGCAAAAGTAATAATAATATTCTCAAATGTATAAACATGTTTAACTCAACAAATCACTATTTGTGTGAAATAAATGCCTTTGACAAAATATGTGTTTTTGTTTTAACAAATTTCTTATTGCTATTTGCAACTAGAATTATACTTACTTCATGCTTATTTGTACTGCACGGGCTCGACGCATATTTACCGAGTATATCTGGTATTTCCCCTTCTTTACATTTTCTAAGAAAATGTTTTATCCCTTTGTTTGCACCAAACCCTAACCAATAACAGTTTCCATAGCGAGTGCTCCTACGTCCTTGAAATTGACGATCACATAGTAGAATATGAATTTCTACCCCTTTAAACGAAAACGATATACGAAAACTATCTTCCTTTGGTTTATACACATCGACTGGATCACCAAAGCTCAATTCGGTTCCTTCAATACCTACAAGAATAGATTAACTCTAATTTCAAATAGCCAAATAGGTATTATATGATACAAACCTTCCCAACGGTAATCCAATATTGGTTTAAAGTCAAAATCATCAATCCATATACTACTGCTATGTGTATTGATGAATGTGCATCCTGTTGATGTTTGTTCCATGTCGCAGAAAATTGTCTTAGAGGGATCAGGAGCTAACACACAATAATAATAATAATAGGAAAATTAAATTACGTTACACTGTCTAACATACACACACATATGTCGCATTTAAGTTCATCAATTCTAAGTAAATGTATAATTAAATAAAACTTGATCAAATTTTTACAATATTTCGTTCGTACGCTAGAAGTGAATATTTTAAAATAATTACTAATTTGAATAATTTTAAGTAAAACATATTACACTAAGAAAAATACAGACTTCATATGTCAAAATAATTTTTCATAATTCATCCCTATATATTGTTAGTAATAGATATCTAGGTCTCTATAGCAGAAAAACTATGTTATTATATACAAGGCGATGAGTTTTATCTTTATATTAGCTTACTTTGTACTTTTAATGGAACATGTATATCATTGCATTTTTGAATTCTTTAATATACCTAATGAATTTAATTAATTAATTAAGTAAATTTAATTAATACACCCTGTACTAAAACCCCTGCGTAAAACAGTTCCCGAGGTATTCAATTCCAAAAGAAAAAGCGCAATTTATTTTCTGCCTGCAAACGTCAATTTTATCACAAGAACTTCAATAAGTCAAAAGCGGTTAAATTTAGATGTATGATATTATACATAAAATATATTTAGAATTTCATGTAGAATGTAAAAGCGTAACAATATAATATATAGGGTATTCCATTTAAAATTACGAAGTTAGTGCCTACTTTCGGTATACTCCGGAGCGTCGCCATCTTGAAAATATTTTAGATAAATGGCCCGCATCGACTTTAGTGTAATACCAAAATTTCAGATCATTTCTAGCTACAGCTTTTCCGCAACCGATCGTTGCAGTTGGAAAGCTGTTGGATTTTAGTACAGAGTACTCTTCTTATCCTATAACATGCTTCTAACACGTAGGTATGTTGTAAGTTGCCTTAAATCTAAATTTAGGTGGCAATAGTATTATGATTTGGATAGATTGCAATTTCTATAAACAAGTTTTGGAAACGGTTCTAATCAATTTTGTTGTCGCAAACTAGATACGTCAGCAAGACAATACTATTGTCTATACTTTTAAACGAATAAAATATTGGTTTTATCAAAATAATGTCATGGTATTGCTAACAGCTACTATTACTTTGACCAGCTCGTTCATCTGACCTGAGCGTCATCCAAAACCCTTAAGGAATATTAGTAACAAAAATATTTACCGATAATAAACATTACGAAAGTGTCAAAGATCTCACTGTGATAGCAACGTACTGGAATGAGTTCCTGTTTTTACTGTGATCAAATTTGCAGACAGTATACAGAATCGGATTTTTTAGTTATTTTGAATAGGGGTTCAATGACCTATTATCTAGTTCAGGTCAAATGCATTTATACATTTTACGTTATTTAATAGAAATTATACAGTCTTAATTCACTATTATTATAAATATTTTGTCCAAAAGATGTATTCATTTTTTCAGTGTATTTTTTCTTGTGTTTGCTTTTCTTTGGAATTGTTGTCAATTTCAATAGATAATTTGCAAAAAAACAAATATTCTACTGAATAATTTATGTGTAGTATAGAATTTTTTTAGGTGTACCTACCTGTGTTTTGATAATCCCATAACAATGCAGAATCCGAAGAGTCATTCGTAAGAGCACAAGAATAATGTTTCCGGAAGTTAAAAATATTTAATGCGGGTTGGGCTAGCACCTTTGGACCACTAAGTTCCAGCAAATAAATAATCAGAAATGTAAAAATTCTGAAACAATAGAAAATAATAGTTTCTATTACGTATGCTATGAAATACTAAAAACAATGCAAAGATACTAAAATAATAGATATTTCTACAATCCGCAATTAAACATATTAGATATGACAATAAATAAAATCTTTACTATTATTTTTTTAAGTATTCTTAAAATTAAAGTATGCTTCTTCAAGCTTGAGTAGTTTTTAGTTTAAAAACATGCTATATCCCTGCATAATATTCATATGTATTTCAATATATTATACTCAAGTAAATTCGTAATGCTTTCATTTCACAGATGCATCGTTGCTCGTTAAATGTTTAATAAGGTTGGTGTTAGAATATGATCTAATTTAATTAATGTAAAATAATAGCTATAGTTGACATTTATAAAAGCCAAAATAAGCTGTAACTCCTGTGGTCTGACTAGTTTGTGCATAGACGGCGTGTAACGGAGAACCGATGGATGATTAAATTATTTAATGATGAAATGTAAAATGAGGAGAGATAAAAACACTGAATTTGGCCTTTTTTTCCTTTTTCAGCAAACATAGCGAGTAGAAATACTTTTTAAATTCTAAAATGATTTACAATATTCATATTAAAACGGGTTCCCGGCCCAAAAATATGAGACCGATCCGCTTTACCCCATCTTAGCGGATCACAATTTGAAAGAAAAAATACAGAGTGTGCTTATTTCGCAAATAAAATTATTTCATGTATTTTACAAAAAAAGAATGTCGTAATCAAATATATTTTTTTAAACAACTCATTTACTTAATCGATTACTGCGCCACGTATCATGAATTCAAAAAATGTTTCAGACAAAATCTGAAATGTGTTATTAGCGGTAGAATCCAAATTTGCAATAAAATATTGACAAGGATGAATAAAAGGAGACTAACTCTAGCACTAGCGTTTTTCTTCCGAGAATTGATCATTGATATTAAGTGAGAATGAAGAGGTAGTTCAAATTCATGTACAGTCTTGGCCAATTATGTTAGACACCCTTTACTTTCATAGATTCGAAAGGCGTTTCCGGCCGCTTTTTGGTCGATTTGTTGACGATCCACTATTCATATCGTTGCAGGGTAGTACGAACCTCACATCGCGAATACTTCATTATTCTCGCTATAGCGATTAAAGTCTTACTTTGTGTTTTAAGTAAGACTGTCTGCCCACGTTCTACTTTGGTTAATTCACAAACTTTTGGCATTGTTTCACTAAATTAAGTTTAATCCATAAAAATGAAAGTATCCAACACAAAATATCCTGGTTATAAGCTCCTAACGCATACCTCTCTCCAATCGCGTTCACAATACACTAATATTTAAAATCGAAACATTGCTGCCTGCTTACCTATTGTCCCAAAGTAAGCACTAAATATGTAAGTTAAGTATAAATTCGATGCTCATTTTCTTGGAAGTGTAATAATACTTATAATAATGGGGTTTTATGAGGGTGTCTAACACATTTGCCCAAGGTTGTATGTATTTAAGAGAAAGGCTAAATAACATGAACTGTTGCGTATTTAAACTTAAAGAAAGCTATTTTTTAATTTCAACAGAACCGTTAACAAATATATTCAAACAAAAAGATACATATACACTACCGTCCTTAAGTTTAATCGCACTAGATAAAAAGTGAATTTTCAATGAATATAAATAGACAAGCGCATTATACAAGAATGTAATATTAAAACTAATAATTTGAGACATAAATACGTAATTTTAAATAAGTACGAAAACTATTTGCAGATTAGTTTAGAAAGAATTCAGTTTCTTAGAAATACGGCAATTTAGGTCATAAACAGTTGGGGTCCGTAATCCCTTAATCGGAAGTAGATATTGGTTAATTGGTTAAATGAGGATTATTACCTGTATAATTAGAAAATACTCCCTCTATTTACATTTAAATATTTGGTTCTGTACTTATTTATTTCGGTTGATTAGTTTGACGAACGTGATACTGTAAAGAAGTGTTGATAGTAAATTGTGTTTTAAGTTATTTGTTGCCAAATGGCGAAGCGAAAGCAGTTAATCCTTTTGGAAAGGTCGCGAATCATAACTTTACATGAAATGAATCTTTCCAAACGAGAAATTGCACGACGATTGAAAGTTTCCGAATACTGCGTGCGACAAACAATTAAAATAATGGGAGAAACTGGCCAACTTAATGATCGTAGACGCAGTGGACGGCCAAGGGCAACTTCAAGCAATGAAGACAAGTATATTAGAGTGATGTGTTTGCGAAAAGAGGTCGAGTCGTAGTGTAGTGCACATGTGTAGAACGAACGCTCCGAATAATAACAACAAATAAGGTATTATACATATATCACATTTTAACAAACTTATATATCCATACTCCTCAAATTTAAGTCTATTAATGTAGAACGAATTTTGCAATATTTAAACATCTTAAATCAATTTTATAACGTTTTTCCGTCTTCACAAATCAACAATATCAAATATATATCGATAGACCTGCACAAGTTTTTGTTCCTTGCACCTGTCTTTTTTTTTTTTTCTTTTTGCCTCTCAGATTTAATATTTCTTTGGTACCTCTTTCCAACGCACATGCGAGAATGATGGAAGTAAATTAAATAGACGGTTGCACCAAATAATATCACAATAATAATAACAAACTTCCCTCCCGTGGTCTATTGTTGTTTTGAGTCGCCTTGAAGGACTCCTAGGCGTGAAGCGTGTCTTATACCTTGTTACCTTTGTTTATTATAACTAAATACCTAATAATTACTTGCATTGTTAATTTAAAATGCCAAAACTTAAAGCAAACAAACAAGAAAAAAGCTATACAAGCGAGAGCGAGGAAGAAATAAGCAATAACAAAATTTTCAAAAAATTAGAAAAAATGGAAAAATCGTTGGATTTTATGTCCAACAAATTCGATGAAATAAAGAGAGAGAACGAAGAAATACGCAAGCTACTCAAACAACGTGAAACGGAAAACACACAATTAAAGCAAAAGGTATGCAGCATGGAAAAGGCCGTAGAAAACTTAGAATGGGAAAAAATTGAAAACAATATAATAATAACCGGAATTGAAAAACAAGATGGTGGGGAAAATATAAAAGAAATCATAGAAAAAATTATAAAAAAACTTAAAATAAAAGAAGCTGATACATGTATACAGTCTTGCTACAGAAATAACAAACGGGAATCGCAGATTATAGTAAAACTAAACAACAAAGAAACTAAAGCTGATATACTAAAAGCACGAAGAGAAGTAGGAAGAATAAATACACTTGACTGTGGAATAAAAGGAAAAAACAATGTACTCTATATCAACGAACAATTAACAACAAAGGCAAACAAACTATTTTTTTAAAGTCAGGCAGCTGAAGAGGGATGGGAAAATCAGATACGCATGGACAAGGGAAGGCAAAATATACATCAAACAATTAGAATCAGACGAAAAAATACGAATAAGAGACGAAGAAGATATAAACAAACTCCAATAAACACATCTACAACACGAACAACAAGAAATTTCTAATAAAATTCAACATATTTATGCAAAATGCAAGAAGTATTAAAAACAAATTTCAAGAAATAGAGCTTATCCCAAACATATATGAGCAACCAGACATCATAGCCATAACAGAAACATGGCTCTCTCCCTCCGAAGAACACCTATTCAACCTAAATAGCTATCAAGCTATATATTTCTCAAGGCAAAGTAGAGGAGGAGGAATAGCACTGTACATAAGGAAAAATATTCCCTACAAAACACTAATGAATAAAACTATAAACAAAGTAGAAATAATAACCGTACATTTACAACAACTAGACACAGTTTTAACACTTATATATAAACCACCACAGTTAGACAAACTCTCAAAACCGTTTTAAAAAGTAATGTATTAAATAGGAAAAAGAGTCAAATAATAATAGGAGACTTTAATATAAACATCGCCGAACGAAACAAAACTACAACCGAATACTATACTATGTTCAGCGAGAGAAATTATAAAATAATGAACTCCACTTTGAAAAAACACTGTACACGAATTAATCCAAATGGCGAAGACTCAATCCTGGACCACGTTATTACAAACAGCAAAGACAAAATCACTAAAATAAAGGTAGTACCAACCAACTTGTCAGATCACAATGCCCTTATATTTACATTAAATCACAGCACCCAACGACAACACAAATATGAATTGATAGAACTACCACAGACTGACTTTAAGCAAATATCAACAGATATACAAAATCTAGAACCACAAAATATCACATCTTTACAACAACTATCGAAAAACATTACAAACATAATAGAAAAAAACCAGAAAATTATTAAAATACGAAGAAGACAAGACTGCCCATGGATAAACGAAAATATCGTAACACAAATACAACTTAGAAATAAGCTATATAAAAAACAAAAACAACACCCCTAAATGACAATTACAAAATAGAATATAGAAACCAAAAAGAATATACAAACCGGCTAGTTAGAAGCACAAAGAAACAACATTTCCAAAACTTAATAAAAAAATACCATACGAATCCCAGTAAAATGTGGAGAATCATAAATAATCAAATGAACAAAAAACAAAAGCTAAATAACGATATCATAGAGATAATGAAGAGGATGAAACAGTAACAACTGATCTGAACAAAATATCAAATGAACTCAATAAATATTTTGCTAACGTAGGAAAAGATTAGCTCAGCGACAGATAGAATTTAACAACAAATTACCACGAATAACAACGACAAGAAAAAATATAATACCAATCAAATTCAATTACACAACAGAAGAAGAAATAACAAAAATAATAAAAGACCTAAAAAATCACAAAGCACCTGGTTTCGACAAAATCACAAACACAATAATAAAACAGAACAGAAGCAAACTAGCACCCATAATAAGCACACAAATCAACAAAATCCTACAACATGGAACATACCCAGAGTACCTAAAAACAACATTAATAATACCGGTATATAAGAAACACGAAAAGAGCAACCCAGAAAATTATAGGCCAATCTCTATGTTATCGGCAATTAATAAATTGTTAGAAAAAGTCATACATCAAAGAATAACAACTTATATACAAAAAAATAACATAATCAATTACAGTCAGTATGCCTTTCAGCCACAAAGCAGTACAATGTCCGCAGCGTACGATTTAATCAACGATATTAAAAAAGAACTAGATTACAAAAAAACGGTCACAGTTTTGTTTATTGACATGAAAAAAGCTTTTGACACCGTTTCCAAAGACAACTTAATAGAGAAACTCCAGCACCACGGATTCGAGGGAAAAGAATTACAATTAATGAAAACATATATCTTCAACAGAAAACAAATCACAAAATCTAACAACGTGTGTAGCGAACCTTTGTACGCTGAATATGGGATCCCCCAAGGTGGAAACTTACCTCCCATACTATATACTCTCTATGTGAATGATTTACTTGAACAACCTTTCCACGGACAAATCTACGCATACGCGGACGATACATGCATACTATACTCCGGATATAACGCAAACAAAATGGAAAACAATGTAAAGGACGACATAAAACGACTAGAAGACTGGTGCTTTAATAATTTGCTCACTATAAATGAAACAAAAACTAATTATATGATATTCAGTAACAAAAAAACAAAACAAGAAATAAATATTTACTTAAAAAACAAAAAATTAGAAGAAGTATCGGAAACAATCTATCTTGGATTACATATAAAAAATACAATGAAATGGGATAAACACGTTCAGAAATTAACAGAAGAAAACACAAAAACAATAGCAGCACTATACAAAATAAAAAATATGATACCACCGTCATATAAAAAATCTATATACCATGCCACCTTTACCGCAAAAAATAACTATTTAATTAACATCTGGGGAAACACCACAAACCAAAACTTATCCAAAATACAACGTCAACAAAATAAAGTATTAAAAATATTATATAATATCCACCCCCGTACCTCCACAACAGAAGTATTTGGAAAAACCCACGAACTAACCATAAATCAACTGATAGACCTAAACAACATACTTCTCTTACACAAAATAGCAAACAAAAAAATAAAGCTAAAAACCAAGTTATATACAAATAGACAAGTTCATGATTACACAACGCGAAGAGTTTCACACTTGAGAAGCGAGAGATATTTTCAGAATAGATACAGACAAAGTTTAACAACAAAAGCAATAGAAATATATAACACAATACCAAAAAACATAAAACAGATGCCTTATCACTTATTTAAAAATAAAATCAAACATATATTAAGAAACAACGATAATGTGAACTAACGAAAACAATGGACTCGACAATTTAGACGCACCCCAAGAAGGCCCTCAAAACCGATAGCGCGAGACAGCAGTTCTCGCGGCGAGGATGAGGGATGGATGAGCAACACGACATTATTAAATATATGTATATATATATATATATAGTTGAATTGAGGTGAAAAAATCAGTTGCTGACGCTGATTTGTCGTATATTGATGTAATGAAATTACTGTGATTAACACAGAATTCGGGTTTAGTTTTTTAATAAAACAAGTATTTTAGCCTTGTGACGTTTCGGAGACTAATTTTCTCCTTCCTCAGACCTATTTATTAACAAACACTAATAAATTTTAACAAGTTTTAAATTTGACTGTGAAAAACTTACATTGGGCTTTACTTTAAATTTGTGTAGACATTGAAACTTGCTTCAGGCATTAATGCACAGTGTAGTAATTATATACACCTATTATTAACTGATTTTGAGAATTGGTATGTACTTTGTCACTAAATTTAATATGTTATATTTGTTTAAAACCTTGTAAATGGGACGTTACGAACAATAAATGTAAAATAATATTTTAAAATCGGATGCAATGTCATGTGTAAGTGAGATGTCCAGAAAGCAAAAAATTTTTTCTTTTAAACAAATTTTCGAGGATATTTAGATGTCGCACATACAGGGGACTACAAAAGAAAAATCAACTATAATGTGGGGAAAGAACAAAAGCCTATTGGAGCTTTATTTTAATGTTTTCAACTATATTTGAATAGATATTGGAAAGAGATGACGATTGTTCTTTTGTATTTAAATTTTTGGTGATTCTATTTATAGCTAAATTCTCCAAGACTAACCTTTTATTGTAGTTATTTTGATTAAATAATAATAATAATATAATTCCACTGCCAACAATACACAGGGTCCCATATACAAATCACTGATTTATATCCCCAAACTGACCGATAAAATTAAAATGTTATTTAAGGATACTAACATTAATATTGCGTTCACAACTGCCATACCTACCCACAATTTTTTCACTAAACTTAAAACTAAACTTCCACTTTACCAACACCATGATGTAGTTTACGCAGTTAAATGTATTGACTGTCAAAGTTATTACATTGGTCAAACAACTCAAAGATGGCGCGAGCGCGCTGTCCAACACAAAAGCGATTTCAAAAAGCCCAAAAAATGTGCCCTTGCGGCACACGTCCACCAAACCAATCACAACATAGACCTTGAAAATCCGGTTTTTTTATTTAATCAAAATAACTACAATAAAAGGTTAGTCTTGGAGAATTTAGCTATAAATAGAATCACCAAAAATTTAAATACAAAAGAACAATCGTCATCTCTTTCCAATATCTATTCAAATATAGTTGAAAACATTAAAATAAAGCTCCAATAGGCTTTTGTTCTTTCCCCACATTATAGTTGATTTTTCTTTTGTAGTCCCCTGTATGTGCGACATCTAAATATCCTCGAAAATTTGTTTAAAAGAAAAAATTTTTTGCTTTCTGGACATCTCACTTACACATGACATTGCATCCGATTTTAAAATATTATTTTACATTTATTGTTCGTAACGTCCCATTTACAAGGTTTTAAACAAATATAACATATTAAATTTAGTGACAAAGTACATACCAATTCTCAAAATCAGTTAATAATAGGTGTATATAATTACTACACTGTGCATTAATGCCTGAAGCAAGTTTCAATGTCTACACAAATTTAAAGTAAAGCCCAATGTAAGTTTTTCACAGTCAAATTTAAAACTTGTTAAAATTTATTAGTGTTTGTTAATAAATAGGTCTGAGGAAGGAGAAAATTAGTCTCCGAAACGTCACAAGGCTAAAATACTTGTTTTATTAAAAAACTAAACCCGAATTCTGTGTTAATCACAGTAATTTCATTACATCTATATATATATATATATAAAACGCAATTTGTTAGAAATTTGTTTTGTTGTTCTTTATTTATGCAATAAATTAAAAAAAAAAAAATCGACGACTTACGGCTCCTGAAATCGCCGCAGATTTTAATGTTCATCATCGGAAAACAATTGGCGTAACAACCGTTAAACGACGTTTAGCAGAAGCTGGGTTGAAAGGTCGCGTAGCCGCAAAGAAACCACGTCTTTCAGCCCAACATAAGCGAAAAAGACTTTCTTGGGCACACACCCATAAAAACTGGACAGTTGAACAGTGGAAAAAAGTTTTATGGACTGATGAGTCCAAATTCGAAATTTTTAGTAATAAACGTACACATTTGTTCGCCGTCGTGTGGGAGAAAGGCTGTTGGATGAATGTGTTGTGAAGACAGTAAAACACGGTGGGGGTAATGTTATGGTCTGGGGGTGTTTTGGGGGCTGTTCTGTTGGAAAGTTAGTCCAAATTAGTGAAAAAATGACAAAAGATGTGTATCTGGATATACTGCAGAAACACGGAATACCAGCAGGACTTGATATAAAAGGCAGAGGGTTCGTTTACCAACAGGACAACGACCCGAAACACACCGCCAAGATAGTAAAGAACTATTTTGAACGACAATCAGAAGAAGGAATCCTGACATTAATGACCTGGCCACCTCAAAGTCCGCACTGTAACCCGATTGAGTTGTTATGGGATTATTTGGACCGTGACGTACGTAAAACTTTACCTACGAGCAAGGAGACTCTTTGGACTGCCTTACAAAATGCATGGAACAACGTCGAAAAAGACTACCTTGAAAAATTAATCCACCGCATGCCTCGCGTTTGTAACGCCATCATTAAGCAGAAAGGAAGCTATTTTGACGAAAGCAAAATATAATTTGTATAAGCAAGTAAATATTTAGAAATTTTATGTTTATTTTTTATATAGTTTTATTAGAATATGTAGTTTTTATTTAGTAAATATTTTTTTCTATAAAACTCAAGAATTTTATTTATAGTAGTTTTATTTCATAGTAACACTATACTTTTATATGGTGCGATTAAACTTAAGGACGGTAGTGTATGTATCTACCATCTTTGGCAAATTAAATGCGATTTTTTTATCAGGGAATGTTGATTTTGTAAATAAAGGCTTTGCTTTAAAGTGAATTTAATTACTCTAAAGAAGTACACCAAAGCAGTACTCTCTTTTAGAGAAATTAAATTTGCTTCAAAGTATAGCCTTTATTTAGTAAATGGAAATTCCTCACTGAAAATTTCGCATTTAATTTGCCATACATACATGGTGGTACATACATCACCACAGCATACATATAGGCTATAGCTTTTATAGAGTAAAGAACTTCCTAATTTTATTTTCTAGTTGAAAATAACAAAATATTTTTTGTTGTTGTATATATTTTAAAGTGTTGCAGTTGTTTCCCATGCTGTACTTCATATTTTGAGTAACAAATTATTGACAGTTTTGTTCCCTACTTCAGGTAACAAGATATATTTCAGCTGCTCCAACACGCTATATGTAGAAATTGCTAAAAAAACATAATTTGTGCACGTGCATACTGCGGTTTAGCATATATATATTTATAAAAAATCATTAATAACGGCACCAACCATAAAGTGAAGTAAGGTAGGTGCGCCAAAGGTGGCCAATGTTCTTAAGGTGGCCCATTTTAATTTTCTGGCAGTAGTTGTACAGTTACTCAAAAAATGGCAGCATGTATGTACCTAGGAAGAGGTGCATTCTATCCTAGTGACTGAAAAATACAGCCGCTAGAACGACCAGCGTTCGTGTTGTTGATGTTTGTGGATCCACCGTTACCGTTTATCATTTAGAGATAGCAACAGAATAATCTATAGCTGTTATATATATTTTTTAAAGGCCATTTTGTGTTCTTTCAGAGTATATTAATTGATTGTAGTTTAACTGAACAATTAAAATATTGTGAGGTAAGAAAAGTGTTGAAACACGGTCATTGTAGTGGTTCCCAAGGTGGCCATACTGGGTCACCTTAAGAACCGCTACAAATTTATGACGTTTTAAATATTATTCAATGAAAAAGCTACTGTTTCAGTTAAAAATGGTATGACAGCTTGCTAAGTGGACAGAGGATCAGTTAACCAGAGCAATGAATGCTGTTCTTAATGATAAGATGACTGTGAGAAAAGCTGTCGTAACGTATGGTATTCCCAGAAGAACTTTGAGAAACCATCTATTGTCCGGAAGTTTTAAGAAGATAACAGGTAGAAAATCTGTTTTAACTTTAGAACAAGAGTTAGAACTATGCAGATGAATTCAGTGTTTAGCTGATGTAGGAATGCCTGTTACCAGTAATACCTACTTTGGTTCAATGTTAATGTAAGCTGTTTGATCATTTACACATTTTTCTTTACATCCCTATTCTACATATTATCACTTTTTTTATACGGGCCACCTTAGGTACTTTGTGTGGGCCAGCTTTGGAACACCCAGTTCTCAAGGTGGCCCTCTGACTTAAAAAAAAACAATCCTGAAACAATTAAAATAAGTTTTATAATGTAATAAGCAGGGGCAGTTATAAGGTTACGCTGGTAGCATTCGTTAAAAAAAAATTGAACATAAAAAATTGCCGTTAAGTATTTATTTAAAATGTTTAACTCTTAACTATGGCCACCTTTGGGGCACCTACCTTATATCTAACGCATATATTGTGTTCTACTGTTTGTGTTTTAATGTCTGTAAATCGGAACCACAGTCAACAGAAACAGACACAGAGATGAGTAGAACTTGCATATTAATGCCACATACATAACCGGAGATGTTTTGAGCATTATCGGGTTTGCGATTGGCAGCTAAACGTGCGAATGAAAGAAACCTTGAATTGCAAATTAGTATGCACTCGTATCCTGTATAAATATTTCTTTACTAGTAATATTACATAGTAGTATTAAACTGAAATCATATACATATGTTTGTTAATTCCTCGGAGGAACTGATTTGTTGTTTGTTAAAGAAAGAAATGTATCGAAGTTTAATTATCAGATAGGTGTTACTTCAAATTGAAATGATCAAATGTTAAGGTGATCAAGGAAAACGAGGCGGCAGATGAGCTGACCAGACGATGTTCGTCAAGGCCTGTCATAGAAGCGGGCCCTTCCTTCGTCATCACCAACTTTCAAACTAAAAAGTCCATCTACGAATGGACACAAAATAGGTCTACGGAATGGCAGAAAAGAGGGAGTTCCTAAACGAACAGAGGCCTGAGTTTACTGAAGACCTACTGAGTAAAGACAGGAAGACTGTCAAAGTGATAGTAGATCTGATGAGCTGTCAGTGCAAACTGAATAGGCATATGTTTAACATCGGCCTGGTAGAGGATGCTCTCTGCAGATTCTGTCAAGAGTAAGAAGAAAAAAAATGATAGGTTTAATTAAGAAGGCGAAACTACAGAGCGTTCTCTAAGGAAAAAGGGGATCACAATAGACCTGCAAAGGTCGCGGTGAAAAAGGTTCGTATGCCACCCCATGCCTAACCTAACCTAACCTAAGGTGATCAACTTTCACATATACAAATAAAACTGAAATTTCAACAAGTTTTATTTTCATATATACAATAAAATACAAAATGGAACAACTAGTATCAAAAACTCGTTTTATTAAGCTCTTTGTCCCACTTGATTTTCAAACTTAATTCGTGCGACAAAATAGCGCCTTATGAAATTCATTCTCTCATATACAGAACATTTAGAGGGACTAAGGTCAGGTAGAAAAGCGATAGAACTAAAGTGGGGTGGTTATAAAACATATACGGAATAGCATGCTTGCCAATGCGTTATTCCATATATGTTTTACAACTGCCCCACTCTAGATCATAGGGAAAAGAAATAAGAGTTTCAACTTGTATTACCCAATTAAAAGCACGATGGTAGCGCATGCTTGTCAATGCGTTATTCCATATATGTTTTACAACTGCCCCACTCTAGATCATAGGGAAAAGAAATAAGAGTTTCAACTTGTATTACCCAATTCAAAGCACGATGGTAGCGCACCATTAGTAGCTTTAAGAACTAATGCAACTTTCGCGCATGCGTATCCGGTTACCCGTTACATTTACCGCCATTTATCACATGATTAGCTGTTGTATAGATTGCAGGTGTTGTGTGTGAGAATCTTTTGGTAAGTCTTTGCTTTAACTTTTATTATGTTTAAATCCAGTTTATCGTGCTGTATTCTGTTCCCCAGCAAACAGAAAGACGTCGGGTACGTCTTGAGGACGTCGTATATTAGTCATATTCGACCAACTACGTCATCGTCAAAATATTATACGTTTTCAGGATGTCGTATATTGTTCATTTTTGACGAAATAAGTTATCGTCAAAATATGATGTCTTGAATGCTGGTCATTTTTTACTAATTTTATAATAGTCTAAGTATAACGTTTTTAAGACGTTGAGTATTAATAATATTTATTAAATTGTCGAATAAATCACTTAAAACGTTGACCGGAAAGATTTTTTGTCATTAATAAATCCATGTGATATAAAATAAAATGTTTCATATTAACAAACTTAAATTATATGAAATACAACTTGTTCCATATTACTAACAAGGTATTACTACTAAGGTTCGGTAATGACAAACAATGTTTGAAACATCGATCCTAGCTCCAAATTTGCCATGCACGGAAATTGAGCCAATTATTATTTCTTGTCATAAAATATACAAAAAATATGTTTAAATACTCTCTGTTTTTTTACTATAAATAGGTGGAATTGAATAAAAATATTAAGGAAGTGTCTAAAACACAAACATATTTTATATCAATTAACCGCCGTTCAACACTGCTCCTTCCTACTAGGGTATCCGGTACTTTACCACATTTCCTAGTATTGTTGTGAACCAACGTCCTACGTTAGGCTTGGTAAGGCGTTAGTGTATTGTTTCAGTTAGTGTTAGCATTTTATTATCGCGCTACGCCATTGAACAGCTGGGTGCTGCATGTAAGTATATTAAATTTGAATTTATTACATTATACCTATATATTTGTAATATAATGTATTGTTTTGATACCAAGCGAACCTTTAATAAAGTAGTAACAAACATATGTATGAATTTGTTCTTCATTACATTTACTTAAACCTGATTATATCTTAGTTATATACGTTTTTAACAGGTTCAGCATCTAAAATTATATTTGTTTAACATCTAAATAACAAGCGTTTCCTCTTATAAGAAAAAGAAATAAGAGATAATAAAAGAATAAGTAAGTACTATATATGAAGAGAAAAGTAATGCGTATATTACAAGAAGACGTGTGTATTATGTCTACTTATCTTTTGTTTCGTCAGATTAAAATCACTTTAGGACAATAAATCGATTATAAATGTATTTTATTTTGAAATACATCAAAATTGATTTATAATAGTTGTTGTTTTATTGACCTAAACTGAATTTATATCTGCAGAAATAAAAGATAAGTAAACTTAATACACACCTCTTCGAAGACGTGAATAGACGTCCTTGGAGACGTATATAGACGTCTTTGGAGACGTATATGGATGTCCTCAAAGAAGTGTATAGACGTCCTCACAGACGTGTATAGACGTCTTACAATGACGTCGTGGGGATGTGACATAAGTACGTCATACATTCTTCTTCAGGACGTTTTTTGATCTTCAAAATACGAAATTTGACGTCCTGATGACGACTTTTTGTTTGCTGGGTCTGTGTGAGTATTCGTTGTAGACTAGTGGATAAAAATAGTTCGCAAAATATATGCTTTTTATATTTGGTGCAAACACTTCAAGAGGAAGGAGATGGGCAAATATATTGAAATTGCATTTTCCAGAATTGTCCGACACAATTGGAAAAGGCTACATATGCATGCTGCATATAAGTATATTGAAAGATAGGCTGATAAAATTTGCAGAACCAGATATAGTCAACAATAGCGTAATAGCTGCTGTGAATATTAACTCTACAATTACTGAAGATAGTTGTAATGGAATAAAAACACCAAGAGAAAGCCACTTCCTGGAAATAGCATTATCAAGCTTGGAACATAATAAAAGTAACAATTTGTTTCATATATACATAAAAAACAAAATAGTACACTACGGGAATGTGGAATAAAGTATGTGTAAAGCTTATCTCAAAAAAACCCAAATTATTTAAACAACGAGACGCTAGTTTAAGTGATCCTGGAGTAGGAGTAATTCAATCGCAATTTGCTAATATGCAAAGGAAGGGAAAAGGACAGCAATGAAGTTTAAAAATAAAATATTTGCTCTTAGAGATTCCAAATCCTACCGATTTCTGGAGATTTTTATATTACATTTTACAAAGCATTTTAAGTGCAATTCCTTTAGTTACAAGTATTAATAATGAATTATTTAAGAATTTAGAAAACATTATAAAGAAACTGAATCCTCTCGATAGATATAGTTGCTAGATGAATATCTTGCAATAATATAATGAACAGGTTACTAATCATTTTCTTCATCATGTCTTCATCTTTTTTTTCATGTCAACGTTAACTGGCCTGACAACTGCATTTATTACCGAGGAACACATCTTCACTGTGATATTTTTAATTATTATAGAATATATTTTGTGTATCTTTATGAGTTTCCTTTCTGTTTTGTGTATTATTATTATTATTATTATTGTTACAAGAATCTCCTTTTCGTTAATTTAGTTTACATTTTATTAATTGTTGATACTTTGTAAAAATTTAATATCTGTAGATGTCTTTATTGTTTTTATTAAATTAATATTAAATTTTAATTCAGAAAGTATGGTATTTAAGTATTGAAATATGGCGCTACTGAAAATTAGTACCATAAGCTACTAATGGTGCGCTGTAATTCTGCTTCTAATTTTAATACGTTGAGTTGGTACTCTTTTTACTGATTTCTCTATGCTCTAGATCTATGTACTTATCTCTTCTCTAGCTGACCTCAGTCGCTCTAAATGTTATGTATGTAAGTAGATACTGTTGTGAATACGTGAAATAACAAACCACCGCCGGAAGGCAGAATACCGATTAGATATTGAAAAATTACAGTTTTAAAAGAAATTAAGTTTATTAATAGAGAAATGCACAAAAAAGTAGATGATATTACATTGGTCTCTCTTTATACAAAGCAAAAAATTCTAACGATAACAATTACGGATGCGGTAAGCCGGATTGCTTAGACCAATTAGTTCAAAATAGCTATCTTATTCAACAAAATGAAATTTTGTCCGGATGGATTAGGTCAGGGGACGGTATCTTAACGTATAATTCTGGTACCATATCGAAGCGCCCTCGTCGTGATACCCCGTGGTAACTATAAAAATACCGCGAAATTTAAATCGTGATATATATATTTAGTGTCTTAGTAATGTTCGTAATAGTTTTTTTTTCAAATAACCGAATTGAATAACACCATAAAAGTACATGATGGTTTTTATTCAATTCGATTATTTGAAAAATAAACCATTATGCTCATCACTAATATTTAGTTTTACAGAAAAGACCAGCATAAATAAAATCTTTTATTAAAAAACAAATACACCTTTACCTACGCCTTACATATTCTAAAGTTCAACATGTTGACATCATGGTGGTTGTTCATCATGGTTGACATTTATAAAGTTCTTGCATAAGATAATAGTTATTGTTTTTAATCGGCAAGTTTTAACAACTGCTCGTATTATATTATCGTATTGTCAGAACAATAGACATACAGAACACAACACTATCAAACATGAAAAATTACAAACATAACTAACTAACAAATCAATAAATGAAACAACTAAAAAACACATGATAAACACTGCCACACCTGTGCTAAATGATGCTAACAATAAAACGAGGGAAATCAGTTGGTAGTATGGTAGTAGGATTGGTAGTGAAGATTTCTATAATACCGATTTTTCTTTCTGATAACATTGTATGTATGCAGCGCACCCTTCGTGGTACCCCGTTACTAATATGCACGTGATGATGTTTAAATCAATAAAAACGTGGCTACATTCCCAACAAACAAAATTCAAATTTCGCGCAATTATTTTTAGTAACTTCAACGCTGAAACATGAAATGACCTATAAATTTGTTTCAGATTAATAGTTCTTTTTATACGATTATGTTGTAGTTACTAAAAATAATTGCGCGAAATTTGAATTTTGTTTGCTGGGTTCCTTCCATAAGAGATATTACCCCCTGGATTAGGCAGTCGAAGTTAGTATTACCGCGATTTACGGAAATATGAATTATCAAAATTCCATTTGATAAAAAAAAATGATAAGAATAGTGTTATTGAAATTGAAAATAAACAGAAGATGGTGTGAAGAAGTACTGGCAGTCATATATGGTAATTGGTCATTTCATGAACAGTCTAGACATATCAGGAAATGCTGACACTTGTAACTGAATATTATTTCATTAGTTATGTAATAATTTTAGACATTACATGAAATGCTAAATTATTTTGTACTCTTAATGTATCGTTACACAAAGAGGCTGTTTCAATTTAGACAACTAGTGTTGTAACTGTACACGGTTCTTACAAAGTACAGTTTGAAAATGGCGACCAACCACGGGGATACGGCGTCAGTGGTCGTTGACAAAAATCAATTTACAAACAATTTACACATTACTTTAATGAAAATTTCAATTTCTACGCGCACTAGAAACAAAAAAGGCAGAAGAAATTTCTAATCAACTGTTGAGAATTTTTCTTGTCGTTGACGCTCCGAAAATGTTGTTAGCTTATTATCACAGATTTAAAACCAATGTGGCCGGACTGTTTACGGCCCTTTGCACCGTCCCTAGTCAAATCAAGTTAAGTTATAATTGAATTAAATCTTAGTTAAATCGGAATTTTAGTTACACGGAGATCTTAACAAAAGTTTAAAATGTAAAACATTAGTTAAATCTTTTGTTGATCTCCGTGTAACTAAAAATACCTATTTAACTAATTCAACTAATTTTAATTATACGGTTGACTCTCCCTAAATCAACATCTCTTTAATTAGAATTTTCCCTAAATCGAATTCGTAAGTTGGTATGTTCAACTAAAGGGTAATAATCAAATTTCACAAACGTCGACGTGCATTTGATTCACAATTGTTACAACAGTTACACACAAGTAGTGCTGATCTTAATAGTTTCTTTGTACCGCTCATACATATTTGTTAATGCAGGTGTCTCGATTCAACTCAGTTTTAGCCTGTTACTTTCACAACGTAAAATATTGAATACTATTTTTACCGTTTTTAATGTATAAGAATGCCAAGAAAACGCTTACCTTAGTAAAAAACACGGTAATTAATAGACGATATTGCGAAGAGCGTCAAGAAAAGTTATGTGTCTGTAAAATACGGAATTCCCCGAACCACTGTGTCCACAATTTGGTAACATAGAAACAAAATTCTTGAACTTCCTAATAATCCCGAATGTAGTGATCAAGTGAAGCGAGTTCGCCGTTGTACTTATAGTGACATTGACAAGTCTGTATTTACTTGTTTTAGCTCCCTTAGAGCACAAAATTTGCCATTAACCGGTCTTTTAAAGAAAAGGGAGCATACTATGTCGATGCACTGGGACACAAAGACTTTAATGTAAATGAAAGTTGGTTGAGTGAAGTTAAAATTAGATATAATATTGTTGGAAAGGTCTTATGCGGTGAATCTCCATCCGTTAGTAAGGCACAAACCGAAAATTGAATTGAGCAAAAGCTACTTAGTCTTATTAAATCTTGCAGTCCTAATAACATATTTAATGCAGATGAAACTGGATTATTTTTTAACTGCCTTCTAAACAAGACTTTAAGTTTCAAAAGCGCTAAGTGTTTTACATTCAGCTTTGGAAAGGAATGAAAATATCTCTGACACCGTTTTGACAAACTTGCAGAATGTAGAAGCATACTTTGAACAACAAATCTATAGCACAGTTTTGAAACAACTGAAAATTTCGTACTTCTTTAAACCTTAGTAATTAAATTTTTTATCATTAGGTATATATAACTGTATTCGAAATGTATGTTGTAAGATTTTGCTTTTTCTCCTTATTATATATACATATTACATATTAAATATCATTTTTTGTTTTACTTCCTTTAATTCAAACTTTCCCTAATTTGAACAAATTGAAATACTGCATGAGAATTCGACATAGAGAGAGTCAACCGTAAGTTAACTTGATTAAACTAGGGACGGTGAAAACGGCCGTTAATCGTTCACGGCAGAACTAGACTCTCTCAAAGTCAAAGAAGCATAGAAAGGTCCGATTAAAATATAGAAAATATAGTTGGTAGGACTGCAATTTGTTCATGGCAAAAAAAAACATTTCTTGTTACCAGAAAATAGGACTTTCTTCAAGTAATATTCCTGTATCACTTGCTAGTAGTACATTACAATCGAAATAAGAACTGCAGAATATCTTACAGGTTGGTAGCCATCTTGAGACTATACTCTGTAAAACCTTATACACAGAACACTGTTCTGTGTTTGAATCAGCTTCTTTGTGTAACAGTTCACTGAGAGTGTACAACGAATCAGCATTTCATGTAGTGCCTAAAATTGCTATACAACTAATGACATATTTCTTCAATTACGTAACGTGCTGCGACATATATATAACGTGTACAAGTATGTACAGTCTCTTTCTAAAGTAATGTCTCCCCCTGCTGATGGATTGATATCAATAATACTTTCCGCTTAGCGTATTATATTCATCGGACATCTTCGGCAAGAAAGAGGCCGTAGGGGATACATTACAGATCGAACGTGTATATAACCTGTGTAATTATAATTTTAAATCTCGATATGTGCATTTACCTGCTAGCGGTAGAATATACGACTTCATTAAACCCTACTTTTATACCTGTGATGGTCAGTTTTCCTAAAAAAAAATATATATAGCGTGTACTTTCAGTTATTGTTAGTCTTCAATGTTATTAGGGATAATTTTTAATGCATATTATAACAACATACTTATTTGAATATTAAAATAATACTTATTTTATTGAGGCATACACGTTTATTGATGGACAAATCTCACAAGAAATCCATCCCAACAAGGATCTCTTTCAAATTAATAACAAATAACTGATATACGGCGTTGGTGAGAACGGCCTATTAAAAGTATTATACAAACGAAACGGGATTTTGAAAGCAAATTTTGTGGTCGGATATGGTAGAATATGAAGTATTACGTGAAAATATTTTTGTATAAAAATATTGAATTTGAATTCCTGTTAACCGGAAGTGGGCATCAACTTCGATATTTTAAATAGCATGCTATAAATGTAATTACAAATTCAGCTTCTAAGATACATTTTACACATATTTCATGTATCCCATGCTATACCTAAATATGATACCATTCCTTTTGAGTTATTCGCAATTAAATAAAAAAGTGACAGATACCGATCTTACTTTATAGTGATATTACGTCACGTAGGACTAGAAGAAACCAATGAAATTTTGCATACACGCAGCTGATATCGTGTAGTTATACAGAGTTTGAAATTCTTCTCTGCAATATTATACAGAGTGTTTAAAAACAGTTGCTTACAAAAACCTTCAAAATTCGGAAAGTCGCTTCTTTTTAATGCAACGGTATATATTTCCTTAGATATTCTGAAGATTACTTTTAATCTATATTAGGTGTTCCTATATCTAAAATGGAAGGTGAATAAGTTCTAACGATTTAATTAGCCTCCGTATCTAAAATGCTCAGATACGTGAATTTACGGAAGCAAGGGTGCTTAGCTTATTTGTTTTACATACTTACTTACTACTTATTTTGACGTCTGTCATTTTGGTTAGTTGTTCTCGCATAACAGAGAAATATATCTGCACCGGTATAATAATTATCATGCCTAATACGAGAATGTATTTTACAACAATAAGAACAGTATATTAAAGTATGAGTGGACAATAGGGTCATTAAAACATGCCCCGGTTTTTCAAGCACGACAGTGAAGCCGGAGTACTTGAAATATAGCAAGTGCAGGATTTACTCTTTCATATAATATCAATTGCAGATTTTACGTTTCTTTAAAGTAAGAGTTTTTTCGTTAAAATTATTGTAAAATATCTCATTACAGTTTTTGACACATTTATTAATAAGTTTTTATTTGTGAAAGGTTGTTTTGTCAGATCAATTAGTTGACATTTATACTTCACTTATTTTTGAATTCTTGACGTTGCCCCTAGTAACTTTAAAACACGCGCGTGTTTTAATGATCGATTTACGCACGCGTTTGTATGTTTTAAACAAGCAAAATGGTTTACCAATAGGAAAAATTATTGTAACGTGCCATCGAAAAAAAACATAATTGGTGTAGGCTATGAAAATGCTTTTGATCGTTGCTTTAGCCACTACCAGATAATGACATTTATTATTTGACATTTTATTGTAACCAAATTTATAACCTCAAATTAAATGTCAAGGAATAAATGTCATTATGTGAAAGTGGCTAAAGTAACAATCCATTCACATAGCCTACTCTAATTATGATTTTTTTTGATGTGTCTATATTTGTCACAATAGTATATTATGACACTAGTGCATAATCAAGCTTTTAAAGCACGAGTAACGAGTTTAAAGCCACGACGCAAAGCGGAGTGGCTTTAACGTTACGAGTGCTTTAAAAGCTAATTATGCACGAGTGTCATACGATATTTTTTAGTATAAATGCAACAATAATTTTAATTAGAAGAAATCAAATCAATAATTTCAATACATGACATGTACCTATATGTCATTTGACATTTCCTGACATTTCACTGGACTATTAAACGCTTGGGATTGGCTGTTACCAAGCAACCTTTATACGCACGCCGTGCGATAAAGGCCCGATTATGCACGCTTATGACTGTGTTTTAATTGGTTTATGATGCATGCATACTAAAATAGTATATTATGACACTAGTGCATAATCAAGCTTTTAAAGCACGAGTAATGAGTTTAAAGCCACGACGCGAAGCGGAGTGGTTTTAACGTTACGAGTGCTTTAAAAGCTAATTATGCACGAGTGTCATACGATATTTTTTAGTATAAATGCAACAATAATTTTAATTATGAAGAAATCAAATCAATAATTTCAATACATGACATGTACCTATATGTCATTTGACATTTCCGGACATTTCACTGGACTATTAAACGCTTGGGATTGGCTGTTACCAAGCAACCTTTATACGCACGCCGTGCGAAAAAGGCCCGATTATGCACGCTTATGAGTGTGTTTTAATTGGTTTATGATGCATGCAAACTAAAAAACATATTATAATCTTAGTATTTCTTGTAATTTTTATTTTACCTGTGATAGCATACATATTGTTGTAGCTTCTGTACAATACGATTCTCTCAGTGAAAAAAATTTAGATTATCTAAGAATTTTCCCAAAAAATTAATAATACAAATATAGCAATATACGGAGTTCACGATATTTTTGCAATAATTTTGCCCACGAAGATTTTCCCAAACATTATGAATACCCTCTTGAAGATTGGCGACGCTCATACATTTGCCGAGTCTACAAGATTTTTCTAATATGTAATTAACATATGTATATCTATTAAAGAAAGTGTTATTTTGTCTAGTGTATTATGTTTCCCTACTACCGCGAGACTAAATATTATATTGATAAGAGTTTGCCATGGAGTCGAATATGTACATATGTCGTATCTTATTACATTTTTTTAAAATTCAATATGATTAAATTGTCAGGTTAAGTGTCACACTGACATTAATATTCATCAATATAGTCTTAAGTAGCTTTTCAGTTATAGTTTTCACAACAGCTCACAAAACTTACATGATTGAAGCATATTTTAGAACAGGTGTGCAAGTTAATGGAATTTGGCAATACAGTCAGCGTGTATGTTTGGACAATTTTCGTGAGCACTTCCCAGACTTAGCAGTATTAGAACAGGATTTTTACAGCATGTGCCTTGCACATAGTGTTGGTGTATTTCGCGAAACTGGATCTGTAACTCATAAAAAAGGTGCTGGTAGGCCAAGTATTCGTACAGAAGAATTAATAATTGATGTTCGTAATCGTATGGAACAGGACCCCACAAAATCTTTGAGACATTTTTCCCAGGAAATTGGAGTTTTTTCTGAAACATGCCGAACCGTTTTAAAGAAGAACTTGAACATGCATCCATATAAAATGCAAACATATCAAGCCCTTTTGCCAACAGACCACGCCAGACGTCTTGCGTACTGTCAGTGGTTCATCAATAATTTAAATGAATAACGACCATTAATGCAGAGAGGTACAGAAATAACATATTGGATGATTTTTTCAACAACTTCACGAAGATGAACTTCAAAATGGTTATTTTCAGCAGGATGGCGCAACAGCCCATACGACAAGAGAAACTATAGCCTTTCTCCGTGAGTTTTTTGATAATCGACTTATAAAAGTTTGCATACGGAAGTTGAATTTCCTCCAAGGTCACCCGATTTGACTATTATGGATTATTTTGTATTCCTTTATTTGAAAAATAGGATTTTTAGAACGGCTGTACCTACTTAATTTGCAAGAACTACAACAGAGAGTTATCGAGGAATGTGCAAACATAACACCACAAATGCTGCAAAATGCATTTGATAGAATGAACAGGCGCGTAAACTTGTGCATTGAACAAGCCGGAGCTCATTTTCAACAATTATTGTAATTTTTTTATTTTTAAATTAAAATATTATTCAGGCATGTACATTTTTTTTAATGACTGTTAAAACACACTTTTTACAGTTAGATGAATATACTGATGAATATTAATGTCAGTATGACACTTAACTTGACAATTTAATCATATTGAATTTAAAAAAAATGTAATAAGATACGACATACGTATTCGACTCCATGGCAAACTCTTATCAATATAATATTTAGTCTCGCGGTTTAATCAACAGTAAATTCAATTGTTTATTAAAATCTCAGGTTCCACCATCTTAAACAGAGAAGAAACCGATTTGATCCGATTTTATTTAATCCACTTATAATTAAACACAGAAAATGTTTGAAAATTTAAATTAACCAATATGTAAATCTAATATTTAGGTATATATTCATTGATTTTAAAGATTAAGCACTATTATGTTATAAAATTATATTTTATAATGACAACTACACAACTGGGCATTAATGTAAGCAGGTTTATTGTCTAACTGCGTTATCATCTACCTATCTACAATATTTAAAACCATAATTACAAAATATTGCATATTGTAATTTGAAATAGATTAACGATGTACCAGACTCTTCGAAACGACACTATTAAAAGGATAATAATGGCTTTTCAATATATCAGTTATTTGTTTTTATAAAAAAAGATCTTTGTTGAGACGGATTTCTTGTAAGATTTATCAATAAAGGTGTATACCTCAATAAAATGAATATTATTTTAATATTCTAATACGTATGTTGTTGTAATATACATTAAAATTTGTCTCTAATAAAAGTCTGAAAAACTAACAATAACTAAAAGTATACGTTATATATTACATATTTAGGAAAACTGACCATCACAGGTATAAAAGTAGGGTTTAATAAAGTCCTATATTTTACCGCTAGCAGGTAAATACGCATACCGAGATTTAAAATAATAATTACACAGGTTATATACATGTTCGAACTGTATCGTATCCCCTGTGGCCTCTTTCTTAGCCGAAGATATCCGATGAATACAATACGCTAAGTGGAAGGTATTATTGATATGAACCCGATGGCTGGGGAAGACATTACTTTTGAAAGTGACTGTACCTACTACCAAAAAAGCAAGACATACATATATAATAAACTGTCAAATCAAATTACAAAAGCAAATCTTACTAAAAAATTTTTGCTTACTGTATATATGTATGTTGTTTATAAGAAATTTAAACTATTTTTTGCATTTTCAATCATTTTGCAAACTTACTCATGAAAATCTTAAACTTCAACTACAACTATCAATATGGTTTTGTATTTTTTTTAGGTAAATATTTGGATACTGATTGATAATATATTCAAAACTACACTTACCGCGACATCGCATCTGAATTTTATTAAGTATCCAAAAAATTATAGTTCCCTAATCAACATAATAATTTCCTCAAAATCAGATATACACAACACAGAGTAAAAAACACTTGATTAATGTAATGATAAAATGGTTACACTACAGTTACTGAATATTGTATATTAATAATCACCATGCAAGGAAATAACGTTAACTTTATACATAATATTTGCACACAACTGATATTTTTTATCGAATGATATGATGTGTATTGCTCGCTAGTCTAAATTAACCGTCATTTCCTGTAAAAACTACATTATTATTAATGCTGGCTTGGTTTCCGCAATATATGTAGTGATAAGATTTACATTTTTTTAAAGGAAAACGATAGCTGGGAAACACAGGATTTTCGCTAAAAATTAAAATTATATATTTATACAAAGATTGTTCCATATAAATACACATCCTGTCTTTTTTCCAATTTATGTAGATATTGAAAACTACAATAACTTATTTACTTCACAATATATACTTTCTTACATACGTCGACTTGTATCTACTGTACTTTTCGTTTTTTTTTTGTTTTGTAGGCACCTAATAAACATTTCTTAATGCATATTACAATCGTAGTACTATTGTTTATGTTTTTTTTATTTCTAACTAAAGCTCCCTACAGTTTCCGCTCGTAAGATGATAGCACGAAGCGAAATATGTAGTGGACATCATACTCCGCGTAATACACGAAATAATTAAATTTGTTGACGGACTTATTTATAATTCGCTAAGTCTACTAATTTCGCATCTATCTGGCTACCATAATATGTCCTTTAGTCTCTAATGTTGTACTTTTTGTCAAAAAAATTGTGGTTTCAATTTCATATAGCTTTTACGTTTGAACGAAATTTCTAATGAATGGGTTCTATAGTAGACCCTCTATATCTACAGGAATTCCCTATACAATATTGACAACAACGGTACTACTTCTGATCTTGCCCGTTATAAGGAATGGGTTTAGAATTAGGATGGTACCGTCATTTACACAACATCCAAAAACGACGGTTTGGTATGTAGTCGATTACAACGGTCCGTAGATCAAATCTGTGAGTGGGCTCGAGAATGGCGACTGTCGATTAACGCCAATAAGTGCGCTTCTTCAGAAAGTGAAATCCTTTTTCTACGCACGTAACCCTACCCATGTAGCATATAATATTTATTCAATATATTATGCATCTTGATTAAATCTTGTATCTTTGCTAAATATTTCCAACATATAGCACGTTATATATAAATATATATTTAGAAATATATGAATATATATATATATATACATCTTTGTATCCATGTCGAACCAATTGAAGTTTCATACAATGCTGATCCATTGATAAATCAACCAATTATGGTTTTATTAGTTTAATATATCTGCAAATTACCATTCTTGTTTCGTAATTATCAACTTTATACTCCGACAAAACAAGAACAAAATTCTACTTTTATACAAAATAAACCATACATTCCCGAACCAACACCTTTGTTCTATCCTGAACCATGCATGTAGGTGGTGGGGAATTGTATCTGCGCAGTACAAGCGTTTAGATACCTGGCTTCCACGATGTATGCAAAATTTAAGCATGGCAATAAGATATAACGATCCAATTCAGACTTATGATTCTAGAGGACTTGGTTTGGAATATGAATCACTAGATGTAAAACCAACGTTTATTTATTTAAAATGAAATGAAGCAAAGTTTTTATAGTTCTGAACTATGTAAATAACTATTATAGAGTTAAACTCAAAACAAAATGAACGACTTCTACTTAATTTTTAATTTGCCGGTAAACTACCGCTTTAATGGTTGTCCACTTCATTTGATCAAATTCCGGATGTAATTCCGCAAGTTTCTTGAACTTCACTTGTTTTGGAGCTTCTTTTTTTATATTTGTTGCGAAGTATTGTGAAATCAATCTCTTGTTATTGCGTGTCCAGGATTGCCTCTGCAATAGCCTTTTATTTTTAATTTTTATATTGTTTTCTTCAACAGTGTGAGAATCATTTTCCACATTTCTATCCTCCAATTCTCCTTCACATTGGTGGGTATTTTCAATGAGTTGTTCAAAATAATCTTGACTATATCACTCACATATCTATCAACCAATCACACAGTTGGAATTCCTCAGCAAAAGCCAATGACATTTGTTTTATAGCGAAAAAATCACGTGTGAATTTTAATAAGTGATAAAATCACTTGTGGTTTTATCAATACAAATGGAGTACTGTCAAAACGGCTCATTTTCACTCACAATGCTCACAATTACTACGCAAAGCAAATCTTGCTGATTTTTCTTGTTTCCTCTTCTTCTGAGTTACCAGCCAAATATATGGCAAAATGAGCACAACTAAGAGAGTAAATTACGAAAATATCCGATAACTGCGGAACGTACTAATAGCAAACTACCCACATTGCAACAAATTTTGTTCGTGATATAGTCTTTTTAAATACAACGCGTGACCAAGATTTTCTTTGATAAAATTGATTTGGATAATTTGTTCGTGCTTGTTGATCTTAAATAATTTCAGTCGCCCTTCGAGCTCATGAAATTATTATCTCAACAAGCACTTACAAATTATCCAAATCAATTGTATCGATAACATCTTGGTCACTTGTTATATTACTTATGATAATCTTGTTTGCAATGTTTGATAATACATATCAAGCCCTTTGTTTGACATTCCCTTTTTTGACTTTGAAAGTGGAGCTTCATTCATAGTTTCCTCTAATGAGGTTACACTGGATACTATTCCTTGTTGCAAAGGAATGTCACAACTCTGGAACAAAGCCTTATGTATCTAAGGATATATATTTGCACATTTTTGCTAGTTTCACAATAAAAATTTAAAGTCATGGTGGTTTAGTGTCAGATATTTATTTTGTGAATTAACATTAGGTAGGGTTTCAATTTTTAAGAGATAATATAATAATCGTATAGAAACAAAAAGTTAAAAAATTTTACATTTAGGGAAAAATTATTTATACGCCGGTGTTAACAAAATAAATGAAACTTTACCGGTTACACTTCAGATTTCTCATATGTCATCCAGTGACAACATATTTAAGTATTAGGCGAAATTAACGGTACACATATGTATGTGTACGGTTTTAGATTTAATGAAGACACGATGGAGCTAAACAAAACCAAGTACTTTTAATTCTATGAATGTGAAGTATGTACATTTTACCTGTAAATTACCGTTAAACTAGTGATTTACGTATAAAACGATAAAATTTATATTTAAATTCGTGTTCAAATTAAATTTATATTACAATTTTTATAAGTAAATACACTATTTTGCTGATAATTTATAGCAAAAAAGCTGTTCGATTTATTTCTCCCTTGAATTTAATTAAATAGATATCAAGTAAGTTTACCCACAAGGAAGTTTACAATACTTGTGAGGCTTATCCTTAAAACATAACATATAGAAAGCAAATACTGGAATGCATACCTTCTCTTCATCTGAAGTTTGTTTATAATCAGGATCCTTTGGACAGTCATCTACGGAAGATAATTTATCTGACTCTGAACCTTTGCTGTAGATAGTTGAAGGAATATTTGATCCTCTCTTTTCTTATCAGAAAAACATTTGGTTTCTCTTCTGATTCGCTTTCCAAAGTATTTTGATTTTTTGGACTTTGTTCTTGTATTAAAATATTGGATATAAATTTTATTTTGGAATTTTCGTTAGTTTTAGACGACGGTAATATTTTTGGAAGTTTATTAATCCAATCTCGTACACTCGCAAATTCTTTATACTATGGTGTGCATTCTGCAAAAGTTGCAACAGCATCTGCGCTAAATTAATTGATTCGTTTGGTTTTGATATGAAGTTGTTTTTTTTTATACGTTCTACTGAAATCCTGTTTTCCATAATAATGACAAAAACAGATTACCGCTTGGTATTTACGTTCTGACAGAATAATACCACAAGAAACAGTCTCTTCTGTATTTTATATCACTGTTACAAAATGTACAGTTGGATAGCTAATAGTTAACACTATTTCAAAAAGGAAGCGGAATTAAAAAAATGATTATTGTTATTCTATCTTACATGTTTCAAGAATAATAATTATTACATACGTACGGTAATGTAAGATTGACACTGATGAAAACGATAATTACATATGAAAATTTTACTCTACGAATTATGAAGTAGGTATCCAATTGTAAATAAACATAAGAAATTTAGGAATTTTAAATTATTATTTAGTTTATTCCGTTACACGAGGGATATTTTCTGTTGAAATTTAAAAATACAAGAAACAATATAATAATCGTGTCTCACTGAACCCATATCTTTCTATCATACTTATCCTCAGAATCTTTCCTTTAAGCTAAGAACACTAATAAAGCACTTCCTTTAATCATATTTCTTCATTTGATTTACATTCTATGCAAAACTGCGCCAGAATTACAAAAACACCGCAAACTAAAGGTTAAGTAAGTATTGCGCATGCATATTGTGTGGTTCAGAATGTCGATATACAGATATACGAATTGACGCGACTGTAGCGCCACCTTCGTACAGTGCGGAAAAACATAGAACTTAAATATGGAGATTCACACAATGCTGAGCCATTTTCAAATTTGTACCATACACTGTATAGGTAACTGTAACGGATTTTGTTAGCGTCTGCAATCCTGAACCATATATATGGCTCAGCTTTGTTCAGCTGGTTCAGGATTATCCGCCCGCAAACATACATTTGGTTCAGGATGGTATGAAGGCGTTATATATATATATACAGACTGTCCCGTAAAAAACGCCAACAATCATAATTCCGTTATTTATTGTCCGATTTTATTTAAACAAAAACTAAATTTAATTACATCAAAAGTACTATAGAATAGCAGCATTTTATCTGTTTTCAGTTGTTTTCATTAATGTCAAACGATATTCAATTTTTTTATTTTAAATGGCAACATATATATGTTTCGTTATATTCGGATTGGATTTTTTTTCTGAATTCAACGATGTATAACATGTCTATTTTTGATAAACATTTATTGAAAAAAAATTACATTTAATAAATTTCATCTTTGTGTTCTATTATTTATAAATTTTTGAAAAAGCCATGAAGTATCAAACATGCTATAAACATTGATAAGTGTCAATGTGACTTTATTAAATCTTTTTTATTGTCCTGTTTGAACGTTTTGCTACAACGCGTAAAAATGGATAACAATGAGTTAACGGACATGTTACAAGTGTTCTTTGAATGTAATAAAAACCGACAGAGAAATTCCAGATTCGAAAATATTTCAGAGAATTTAAGAAATTATGGATCGTTTAAGAAACCAAAAACGCAAAAACGTAAATTCTCCGAAGATAAGGAATTAGATGTTCTTCTTGCAGTACAAGAAAATTCTCAAACTTCGACTCGCGAAATTGCACATAAGATTGGAGTATAAAAAACAACAGTTCATGGCATATTAAGAAAACACAAACTTAAACCGTACGTAGCTCAAAAAGTTCATGCATTAGAACAAAATGATCCTGGGCGAAGAATACAGTTTTGTCGTTTTTATTTAAATGCGCTAGAACAAGACCCGAATGATACAGAATGATAATCTGGTCTGATGAATGCACTTTTACCAACAATGGTATTTTCAATAGAAACATACATCGGCAATGGAGCCAAGATAATCCGAGGTTTGTCATTGAAAATAATTTTCAAAGACGTTTCAGTGTAAATGTTTGGTGTGGCATTTTAGGCGATCACTTAATTGGGCCATTTTTCATAGATGGTTGCTTGAATCAAGAAAAATATCACACTTTATTAAACGAAAATCTCCAAAACTTTTTAGATGAATTAGCTTTGGCAAATTTAAATAGAATATTTTATCAACAAGATGGAGCTTCCGCGCGCAATGCCAGGGTCAATACTGATTGGTTGAACACTCAATTTGGAAATAGATGGATAGGAACATCTGGTCCTATCGCGTGGCCTGCGCGTTCACCGGATCTTACTCCCCTGGATTTTTGGTTGTGGGCTTATCTACAAGATCGAGTTTATTTAACAAATCCAGAAAATGTTAACATTTTAAGACAAAGAATTATGAACACTTGTCAAGAAATACCTGCCGTTTGTCTTTTAAATGCGAGTCGTGGTGTAATTCGGAGATGTGCGATGTGTGTTGAGCAAGGTGGCGGGCAATTTGAACAATTATTATAAAGTGGTTTGTTTTGTTTCTTATACTAGTTACATTTCCAATGTTTCATGGTACATTCGAAAATTTACACATAATTTATTAAAAACAAAGTTGATTTTGAGAAATGGTTTTCTTCTTTAGTAAACGTTTATGAAAAATAGACACATACATCGTTGAATTCAGAAAAAGAAATCCAATCCGAATATAGCCAAAAATATATATGTTGCCATTTAAAATAAAAAAATTGACTATCGTTTGACATTAATGAAAACAACTAAAATGCTGCTATTCTATAGTACTTTTGATGCCATTAAATCTAGTTTTTGTTTAAATAAAATCGGACAATAAATAACGGAATTATGATTGTTGGCGTTTTTTACGGGACAGTCTGTATATATGTTTTAAATATAGTATTTCGTATTTATTTACAATATTGTGAAACATTTATAACATAAATATTATAAAATTATATATTTACGTATATATTTTTGCATCGATAATTGAAATATATCATATATATTAAATTGCAGATTCACATTTTATATTTTAAAATATTTATTACATAAATATTAAAGTACAATATATTTTTTTGTAGTACAAATTCATATCGTTAATTTTGTATTTAGTTTTGTAAATGTGTAGGAAATATTTTGAATACTTTTTGTCAACTTAATAATTAATTACTTGTTGTAATTTTGATTTAGTTACTTATTTCTTCTGATTCTTCGATGAAAAAAAGTGTCTACCGATCTTTGTTGCATAAAATGTGAATTTATTTAATTTATTAACGCACCGCGCTAACGCGCATTGCACGCTATTTTTCTGATTTCACAATTACTTGCAATGTAAAATATGTCTGATTTTCGCTTACATTTTCTCGGTTAAAAAAATAATACAAATGTGTGTTTGGTCATTTGCAACACAACTAGTTTTTAGGTTGGTACGAACCGAAGGCGAGATCTACGGCACTCTAATGTACGTAAATAACACTTGTGTGAAATTAGCAACGGCGTTGCCAGCAACGTTTCCATAGAGTTACATAAAATGTAGAGTGCAAACTATACAGTAATATACGAAAAAGGAAAATCATATTAAATCCCCCATTGCTAAAATATGCTCGCTATACTAATTAATATATCTAATAGATTTCCTGACTATTCCTCAAAAATACAGTGCACTTGACAGATTTTATATTTGGCTGACATTACGAAATGTATACCGAAAGAAAATAAAATTTTGTACTTGCTGAAATAGGTCGTGTGCACTAACTAGCACATGGAACTATGATATACTAGACCTAATTCTATAACATAGACTAGGTGCCATACTTTGTCAGGCCGTCTAAGGGGTTGAAAAGAATTCTTATTTGGTTGACATAACGAAATGTATACCATAAAGAAAATAAAATTTGGTACTTACTGAAATAGGTCGTGTGCATTAACTAGCACATGAAACCCTGATATACTAGACCATATTCTATAACATAGACTAGGTGCCATACTTTGTCAGGCCGTCTAGGGGGTAGAAAAAAATTCTTATTTGGTTGACATAACGAAATGTATACCATAAAGAAAATAAAATTTTGTACTTGCTGAAATGGGTCGTGTGCACTAACTAGCACATGAAACTATCATATACGAGACCTTACTCTATAACATAGACTAGGTGCCATACTTTGTCAGGCCGTCTAAGGGGTTGAAAAAATTCTTATGTAGGTGACATTACGAAATGTATACCATAAAGAAAATAAAATTTTGTACTTGCTCAAATAGGTCGTGTGCACTAACTAGCACATGAAACTATGATATACTAGACCTTACTCTATAACATAGACTAGGTGCCATACTTTGTCAGGCCGTCTAAGGGGTTGAAAAAAAATTCTTATTTGGTTGACATAACGAAATGTATACCATAAAGAAAATAAAATTTTGTACTTGCTGAAATGGGTCGTGTGCACTAACTAGCACATGAAACTATCATATACGAGACCTTACTCTATAACATAGACTAGGTGCCATACTTTGTCAGGCCGTCTAAGGGGATGAAAAAAATTCTTATTTGGATGACATAACGAAATGTATACCATAAAGAAAATAAAATTTTGTACTTGCTGAAATGGGTCGTGCACTAACTAGCACATGAAACTATCATATACGAGACCTTACTCTATAACATAGACTAGGTGCCATACTTTGTCAGGCCGTCTAAGGGGATGAAAAAATTCTTATTTGGATGACATAACGAAATGTATACCATAAAGAAAATAAAATTTTGTACTTGCTCAAATAGGTCGTGTGCACTAACTAGCACATGAAACTATAATATACTAGACCTTACTCTATAACATAGACTAGGTGCCATACTTTGTCAGGCCGTCTAAGGGGTTGAAAAAAATTCTTATGTAGGTGACATTACGAAATGTATACCATAAAGAAAATAAAATTTTGTACTTGCTCAAATAGGTCGTGTGCACTAACTAGCACATGAAACTATGATATACTAGACCTTACTCTATAACATAGACTAGGTGCCATACTTTGTCAGGCCGTCTAAGGGGTAGAAAAAAATTCTTATTTGGTTGACATAACGAAATGTATACCATAAAGAAAATAAAATTTTGTACTTGCTGAAATGGGTCGTGTGCACTAACTAGCACATGAAACTATCATATACGAGACCTTACTCTATAACATAGACTAGGTGCCATACTTTGTCAGGCCGTCTAAGGGGTTGAAAAAATTCTTATGTAGGTGACATTACGAAATGTATACCATAAAGAAAATAAAATTTTGTACTTGCTCAAATAGGTCGTGTGCACTAACTAGCACATGAAACTATGATATACTAGACCTTACTCTATAACATAGACTAGGTGCCATACTTTGTCAGGCCGTCTAAGGGGTTGAAAAAAATTCTTATTTGGTTGACATAACGAAATGTATACCATAAAGAAAATAAAATTTTGTACTTGCTGAAATGGGTCGTGTGCACTAACTAGCACATGAAACTATCATATACGAGACCTTACTCTATAACATAGACTAGGTGCCATACTTTGTCAGGCCGTCTAAGGGGATGAAAAAAAATTCTTATTTGGATGACATAACGAAATGTATACCATAAAGAAAATAAAATTTTGTACTTGCTCAAATAGGTCGTGTGCACTAACTAGCACATGAAACTATAATATACTAGACCTTACTCTATAACATAGACTAGGTGCCATACTTTGTCAGGCCGTCTAAGGGGTTGAAAAAAATTCTTATGTAGGTGACATTACGAAATGTATACCATAAAGAAAATAAAATTTTGTACTTGCTCAAATAGGTCGTGTGCACTAACTAGCACATGAAACTATGATATACTAGACCTTACTCTATAACATAGACTAGGTGCCATACTTTGTCAGGCCGTCTAAGGGGTTGAAAAAAATTCTTATTTGGATGACATAACGAAATGTATACCATAAAGAAAATAAAATTTTGTACTTGCTCAAATAGGTCGTGTGCACTAACTAGCGCATGAAACTATGATATACTAGACCTTACTCTATAACATAGACTAGGTGCCATACTTTGTCAGGCCGTCTAAGGGGATGAAAAAATTCTTATTTGGGTGACATAACGGAATGTATACCATAAAGAAAATAAAATTTTGTACTTGCTCAAATAGGTCGTGTGCACTAACTAGCACATGAAACTATGATATACTAGACCTTACTCTATAACATAGACTAGGTGCCATACTTTGTCAGGCCGTCTAAGGGGTTGAAAAAAATTCTTATTTGGTTGACATAACGAAATGTATACCATAAAGAAAATAAAATTTTGTACTTGCTGAAATGGGTCGTGTGCACTAACTAGCACATGAAACTATCATATACGAGACCTTACTCTATAACATAGACTAGGTGCCATACTTTGTCAGGCCGTCTAAGGGGATGAAAAAATTCTTATTTGGGTGACATAACGGAATGTATACCATAAAGAAAATAAAATTTTGTACTTGCTCAAATAGGTCGTGTGCACTAACTAGCACATGAAACTATGATATACTAGACCTTACTCTATAACATAGACTAGGTGCCATACTTTGTCAGGCCGTCTAAGGGGTTGAAAAAATTCTTATTTGGTTGACATAACGAAATGTATACCATAAAGAAAATAAAATTTTGTACTTGCTGAAATGGGTCGTGTGCACTAACTAGCACATGAAACTATCATATACGAGACCTTACTCTATAACATAGACTAGGTGCCATACTTTGTCAGGCCGTCTAAGGGGATGAAAAAAAATTCTTATTTGGGTGACATAACGGAATGTATACCATAAAGAAAATAAAATTTTGTACTTGCTCAAATAGGTCGTGTGCACTAACTAGCACATGAAACTATGATATACTAGACCTTACTCTATAACATAGACTAGGTGCCATACTTTGTCAGGCCGTCTAAGGGGTTGAAAAAAATTCTTATTTGGATGACATAACGAAATGTATACCATAAAGAAAATAAAATTTTGTACTTGCTCAAATAGGTCGTGTGCACTAACTAGCGCATGAAACTATGATATACTAGACCTTACTCTATAACATAGACTAGGTGCCATACTTTGTCAGGCCGTCTAAGGGGATGAAAAAATTCTTATTTGGGTGACATAACGGAATGTATACCATAAAGAAAATAAAATTTTGTACTTGCTCAAATAGGTCGTGTGCACTAACTAGCACATGAAACTATGATATACTAGACCTTACTCTATAACATAGACTAGGTGCCATACTTTGTCAGGCCGTCTAAGGGGTTGAAAAAAATTCTTATTTGGTTGACATAACGAAATGTATACCATAAAGAAAATAAAATTTTGTACTTGCTGAAATGGGTCGTGTGCACTAACTAGCACATGAAACTATCATATACGAGACCTTACTCTATAACATAGACTAGGTGCCATACTTTGTCAGGCCGTCTAAGGGGATGAAAAAATTCTTATTTGGGTGACATAACGAAATGTATACCATAAAGAAAATAAAATTTTGTACTTGCTCAAATAGGTAGTGTGCACTAACTAGCACATGAAACTATGATATACTAGACCTTACTCTATAACATAGACTAGGTGCCATACTTTGTCAGGCCGTCTAAGGGGTTGAAAAAAATTCTTATGTAGGTGACATTACGAAATGTATACCATAAAGAAAATAAAATTTTGTACTTGCTCAAATAGGTCGTGTGCACTAACTAGCACATGAAACTATGATATACTAGGCCTTAGTCTATAACACAGACTAACCCTATGGTTTTGCCTGTCCGGGTTACTAATTGAAAGAGATAAAGAATGGTTAAGTCAGCAGTGTTTTGCTAATTGTAATATCAAGGCGGAGTGAAAGTATAATTTTCTTGATGGACATTATTTAGTTGTACTGGAGAATGGCGTTTGATGGGTGCAAAGAGTACAGTGGTGTTCATATTCTGGCTGAGATGCATCATCTTCCGATATCAGAGTTGACAAACAAGTGAAATGAGTCCACCTGTTGCAAATATTGCATAGTAGCCAAGAGCTACCAGTTTCCTGTTGGCCACAAACAATGCACACCTCCGCCATATTTTCTGATCCTTGCAAGAGATATGTCTGTAATGTATTTCGATATATGTTCGCATTAAAGTCTCGATTAAAGCTCCGCCAAAGGTTTTCTAAATTACTTTCGAATGACAGCTTTTGTATGTAATAAATTACATAAACTCCACAGTTGTAGCAGTCTTCTTGTGTGGGAATTGATGCGGGAATTTTGCCCAAACTCCATGTTCTAGAATTCAGTTTTTCCTCACTATTAACCCTATCCCTAACTGAAGTGCTAGTTAGTGCACACGACCTATTTCAGTAAGTACAACATTTTATTTTCTTTATGGTATATATTTCGTTATGTCACCCAAATAAGAATTTTTTTCAACCCCTTAGACGGCCTGACAAAGTGTGGCACCTAGTCTATGTTATAGAGTAAGGTCTAGTATATCATAGTTTCATGTGCTAGTTAGTGCACACGACCTATTTCAGTAAGTACAAAATTTTATTTTCTTTATGGTATACATTTCGTTATTTCAACCAAATATGAATTTTTTCAACCCCTTAGACGGCCTGACAAAGTATGGCACCTAGTCTATGTTATAGAGTAAGGTCTAGTATATCATAGTTTCATGTGCTAGTTAGTGCACACGACCTATTTCAGTAAGTACAACATTTTATTTTCTTTATGGTATACATTTCGTTATTTCAACCAAATATGAATTTTTTCAACCCCTTAGACGGCCTGACAAAGTATGGCACCTAGTCTATGTTATAGAGTAAGGTCTAGTATATCATAGTTTCATGTGCTAGTTAGTGCACACGACCTATTTCAGTAAGTACAAAATTTTATTTTCTTTATGGTATACATTTCGTTATGTCAACCAAATAAGAATTCTTTTCAACCCCTTAGACGGCCTGACAAAGTATGGCACCTAGTCTATGTTATAGAATTAGGTCTAGTATATCATAGTTCCATGTGCTAGTTAGTGCACACGACCTATTTCAGCAAGTACAAAATTTTATTTTCTTTCGGTATACATTTCGTAATGTCAGCCAAATATAAAATCTGTCAAGTGCACTGTATTTTTGAGGAAGAGTCAGGAAATCTATTAGATATATTAATTAGTATAGCGAGCATATTTTAGCAATGGGGGATTTAATATGATTTTCCTTTTTCGTATATTACTGTATAGTTTGCACTCTACATTTTATGTAACTCTATGGAAACGTTGCTGGCAACGCCGTTGCTAATTTCACACAAGTGTAAATAACTACATTCTATATTTCCTACACCGGTAATAGGTAATAGTCAATGATCGCATGCGCGCCATGTGCATACGATATGAATGGAACTGCTTACAACACTTTTAACGCGTTTTGGCGTAATGGACCTGAAATGGTGTGATCTGAATCCAAAGCAGAGATAATTACCACGTTAAAAGTATATGAAGTATTGTTAATACGTTGTGACTGTGTTATTTCATACCATAGACAGTGTTTGTGTTTGTAGAGTGCCCAGAAGTACTTTTTACTTGTTGGAAATAAATCCAAGTAGTCGAATGTATCGAATTGCAGTAACTCGAGGTATTGTAATAAATATCGTTTTATCAATCAGTCTGTTGGAAAATTTATGCAACTGTTAGAACAAAATAATGTTGATGCGGATACTGATACTAATTTAATGATAGATAATAAGACTCAACATTAGGGGATCAAATTACCTGATTCTGTATCACATATCACATTAACAGGTATTTTGATAACGTTATGTTGAAGTTACTAAAATTAATTGCGGCAAATTTAAATTTTGCTGATTTATCAAATATATTATCAGTAATATTTATAATATAATAACTCAGTAATATTTGTACTATATATGTTAGTAATGTTTATTACATATTGAATGTGACAGATTTATATATATATATTATATATATTTTATTTTCATATTAGGTAAATATATAAGTGTAATGGTGTAATATATTATTTATATTATTATACTTATATTTATGTAATATTAAAACAAATATTTGTTTAATAAATAAAAATCTGTCACTTTCAATATGTAATAAACATTGCTAAATAATATTTTATAAATATTTTATGCTACATGGGTAGAGGGACAAAGACACGCTTGGAGTCCAAGATGCAGTATCTTGGAGTGATTGTAGACACGAGGTTGACGTTCCACCACCATTTCACTATGATCACATCAAAAATCCTAAGGGTGCGATGGGTTGTGGTTCCCCTAATATACCGCAAGAGCACTTTTAACCAGAAGCTAAAGATGCCCATATACGCTGTTTCTCCAACCGATCTTGACATACAGTGCCCTGATTTGGTCCAGCGCCACTAAATCGCAAATAAGGAGGTTGAACATCCTCCAGAACAGGATACTGCGCAGTTGCAGTGCCCTGGTTCGTGAATACTGCGCAGTTGCATAGAGACCATGCAATTCTAACACTGTACGCACATGCGATGGCGCTGGCCGTAAGCACGCTGGAAAGAGTTGCACGCTCGGCGAACCCAACAACTGACTTAGATTCTGACGGACCACCACCTCACGCATTATGGAGGCGGACGCTCGACAGTCGCCATGATCGAGACCCACACTTGTTTTACTTAAACGCCAGTAGCAAGACAGCAACCATTCAGGGAACGATTAGAAGGCTCAAGGACCTATAAGTCCAGCCTTTGGAGCAGAAGAAAGCTTCAGGCGATAAAATTAGGTCTTGCATTTGGGAGAACGCTTATGAGGTCGTATAGACCGAAACCACGCGGTCCGTTTTTAATACTTGATCTAATTTTATTTTGTTTAGTGAGTGATTCCTGCATATATGCCATAAGTGCCTACTAGAGGCATTTTTGATTTTTATACACCAGTAATTAGAAAACACATACAATCCATTTCGTTAATGAATGTACCATGTTAATTAATTCTTCTTAAATTAAAAAATAACAACCAGGTTTATAAAAAAGTTAAACACAATAGTTTACTAAAAATATACAGTAATACTAAAGCGAATTGATAAATGAAGAGCGAAAGAGAACGGGCACTCGATTTAAAATGAACAAATCGTATTATGTACCGTCAAAAATGAACATTCTGTATAATTGAGTATAATTTTCAAATTGTTGATATATTATTATTACCTAGTAAGTTTCTTGCATGAGGTGTTCCGGAAAGGCGCTATCTACCACTGACGCATTACACAAATATGATATTAAATACAAATTATGAGTACCTACTATGTATGTTAGTGTTCCTCTCGCTTTATTTAAGATACTATTGTATAAGTTTGTATACAGTAACACAGCTTTAGTTTAGTTAGGATTTAGATATGTAAAATATTGTAATAAAGTCTGGTTTGTTACTTAGTTGTGATTGTAAAATAAACTTGAAAATTCTGATATTATATAATCCGACTATACAGTGTTTTATCCCAGCGATGATCCTTAGTTGTTCCTTGCGTTCAAGAGATAAAGAAAGATAGGAAGATTTATAGGATACCTATATGGATTTAGCGTAATTTAAATACATTTTAATTTTACAGAAGATTCGAAGTACTACTATGGAACTCGATCACGTCTTTCTTTTTAAATTCAATTTCAGAAAAAACGTTTTTGAGCTAGTTTAAAGCATACAAATATTAAATTACATTATTATATGAAATAATGTATTCGCAAAAAAGGGTATCAAAATTTACCTTCCTAACACGAACGATTTTGAAGATCAAAAATTGTTTAAAATATAACGATGACGATAATGGATATCCCGCAACTTCCCGCGGAAATTTTGGTTACACCAATTAAACAAACGGTTGGATGAGTTATATGTATATCAATATTCATATTTATAGCATATTTACGTCATACTGTGGTTAATACAGTGCAGATATACAAGTATAAAACAAACACATATGCCTATATGTACTTAAATTAAATGGAAATTTCCAGAGTATTTCAGATGGGAATTGTTCTGCTATGACAAATTCTTGAGGCGATAGCAACAAATACAAAAACGGCGCTTACTAAATATTTAGTTAAATCAGTCATTTATGAATATTCCACACTCTTCAGATAGTGTTTTCCCATCTCTCACATGGCATCTTTTCACCCTTAACTAAGATATAATTTTGCATGTAAATTAAATTTATTTTTCTTTTTAATGTAAATTGCTAATATCGTAGTCTTTGAATATATTACCTAAGTTAAAATTAGTTGTTTTAACTTCTTTATACGTTATCGTTTAAAAATATCATTTCCAATTGTATATCAATACACTGAACAACAAATTTTGCTTTATTTGTTGTATCCTGTTTGAGAAGTACATTCTTTTTGTTAATTTTGGGGCACTGGATGCAAAAATGCCAATGAAAACTTTGTTGCAATTTTCAAAATAGTTATTTACGATATAAGTGTTAAAAGTGCAATTTTATTTCACGAGTAAAAAGTCACGAGTGAAATAAAATAGCATTTTTAACACGTGTATCGTACACTATTTTTTATACAACTGTTTATATTTAATTAAATGAATTAGGATTTCTACAAAAAATTTTGACATTTTATCACAAAAAATAAAATGTGTCACAAGTCAGTGGTGCCAGTCATGGTAACGCACTGATATTTGAGAATTAGAAACGTCAAGAAAGTTTTGTTAACGTTTTTTATTCCCATTAAAATAATAAAACTGGATCTTGCTGAGATTGATTGAAACATGATGATGCCCAATGAATACATATTATATAGTAATTGTTGGAATGCAAATGTATGTACATACATATATATCAATATTTACGTCAATAAAGTAACTGTCATTAGCGTTATAAACGTTTTCGCACTAATGTTAAAAGTATTTTATCTACGACTAAACAATAAAGTAGGTATTATATTAATCACTATTGGTTAATAATAGTACTCATAATACCCGGAGGGAATAATGAAATGCGACCAGGGAGTAATGAGCCATAACGTTATCATTATTCTCTGCATTCCGCCAATAAGAACATAATGATACCAACGTTATCATAGTAACGATAAACAAGTCCGAGTATTTCGTATTCCATTAATAATCAAACGTCAAAAACTTATCGGCGTTTTTTTTAATTTGACGTGTTAGTGTTAGTTTTATCACGCACAGTGACGCCGATGAATCTAAGCTATGTACACCCCAGAAATTAAACTTAACGCCAATGCAATTACGCTTGGTTTATTGCCCGAAAAATCCAAACATTTTTATATTAAGGCTTACGATAATTTTATGGACTGTCGAACCTTCAAACGCCATATCGATATACGTAGTAATCTATTAATTGATATTTTCGTATATTCTATTTTTCTTCAAACGTCGGCAAATTTATGCAAAAATATCTGATTTTATTGAAGATAAGTGGGTTTGGTAGGATGTTTGGAAGTTTAGACTGATGATTAAGTACGAGCTGTTTCTATCGTAACTCATCATAAAACTGTCAAGTGGACACTGTCAACATTTAAATTATGTGCAGTCGCGCTAATTGCAGCATTTAATCTTGAGATTAGAAAGATTAGAAGAAAAGAAAAATATGGACAAAAAAATGGTTAAGTGAACGAAAAAGACTTAGCCACATGACCTTATTGAAGGAACTATTAGAAAGTGATGATTTTCGTAATTATTTGAGAATGGATGACGTCAGTTACGCGGCCCTCATGCTTTCAATTTTCTTTTTTTAGTACGGCAATACTAGCATTTGCATCTATAAGTTTTAACTTTTCGATCAATATTTCCAGTGCTTGATTTCTTGCATCTCTGGAGCTATATTGTTTGCAAGAAGTATCCCACAAACAAGAAAAATCTTTATATAATTCTAAAAATTCTATTATAACGTCGCGTTCGGTTACCGCCACACTTATTCCTTGATGTTCAAAATACTACTGACGTACCAGATCGTCCGACAGTCCTACAGATGATGAGATTTGGTCAGACGGTCAGAGAGTCGAGTGGCTCGGCCATCTGACAAGACCCGACAAGAATTCTGTCAGGTGACGCAGCTATAGACGATCTGATATTACGCCTGATCTGATCAAATCGGTCTGACCGCCTGATCAGATCAAATTATTCAGTCTGTAGCTCGGCTTACAGTTTTTGACACATTGATTAATAACTTTTTATTTGTAAAAGGTTGTTTTGTCAGATCAATTAGTTGACATTTATACTTGACTTATTTTTGAATTATTGATGTTGTCCCTAGTGACTTTAAAACACGCGCGTGTTTTAATTTTAATGATTGATTTACGCACGCGTTTGCGTGTTTTAAACAAGCACAATGGTTTACCAATAAAAATAGTATATTATGACACTAGTGCATAATCAAGCTTTTAATAGTATATTATGACACTAGTGCATAATCAAGCTTTTAAAGCACGAGTACCTAACGAGTTTAAAGCCACGACGCGAAGCGGAGTGGCTTTAACGTTACGAGTGCTTTAAAAGCTAATTATGCACGAGTGTCATACGATATTTTTTAGTATAAATGCAACAATAATTTTAATTATAGAAGAAATCAAATCAATAATTTCAATACATGACATGTACCTATATGTCATTTGACATTTCCTGACATTTCACTAGACTATTAAACGCTTGCGATTGGCTGTTACCAAGCAACCTTTATACGCACGCCGTGCGAAAAAGGCCCGATTATGCACGCTTATGAGTGTGTTTTAATTGGTTTATGATGCATGCATACTAAAAAAGCCTTTAAAAGCTAATTATGCACGAGTGTCATACGATATTTTTTAGTATAAATGCAACAATAATTTTAATTATAGAAGAAATCAAATCAATAATTTCAATACATGACATGTACCTATATGTCATTTGACATTTCCTGAGATTTCACTGGACTATTAAACGCTTGGGATTGGCTGTTACCAAGCAACCTTTATACGCACGCCGTGCGATAAAGGCCCGATTATGCACGCTTATGGGTGTGTTTTGATTGGTTTATGATGCATGCATACTAAAAAAATAATACTTTTACATTTTTAGATTCACTAAATGATCCATCTTTTTGGTATTCTTTTGTGAATTGATTCTGAAACACTTTTAACAAGAGCCCCGCAGTAGTGGTAGGAAAAGTAACATCATTGTCAGCTTTTTTATTTTCCCAAGAAATTAGTGACCAGGAGGCGAAAGTCGTTTGAAGCATTTGTTCAATATCTTTTAGAGTAATGTCAAAATGTTCGTCTTCCAGAATATTTCAAATCTGCGACCCGATAAAAATATCTTCTTTCATTTTTTGCTTCACTTAGCCTTGAAAATTACTGACGCAGATACTGAAAAGCCTGCCCATCTCTATTCAGTGCCTTAATAAAGTTTTCCATTAAGTCCTTTTAATATGCAGTAGTGGTAACAAAATCTTTTGGAGTCCACTAGTGCCATATGTTGTACATACATTCTTTAGATCCCGCTTTAATGATTGTCGAACAGGCCAGTCGTATTTCTCATGATGAAATGCCTTTGCTCGCCTGTTTCATTCACACATAAAACAGGAAAGCTTAGTATAGCCTAGCTGCAACGTAAGTAACAGTGCGACTACCTTAAGTCGCCACAGAGCTGCCATTGGTAGGTACTCATCGTATTTTAATACTTGCCAATGGATACTTCATATTTGCTCCATGATTTTAAATAGAATTTTGTTCTGGGCACGCGGTATCGTTTTATAAAGTTTCTAATACTGCATTTGTTGCAACACAGTCTCCTAAATAATTATTAAAAATTTTAAATTTGTACTTGTATATTAATATTTTAGAAACATAATAATTTATAATGGCCCGTAGCTCTCAATTTTTACAAAAATTGAAATAATTCAAAAATAGCTAGTTAAATTTGTCTCGCCAACACAAATCATTAAAAAAATTAGTTAATTCTACTTGAAATAAGGAAGTTCATACCACAGATCACGTACAAATAGATACCCAGCTCAATGTAAAAATACATACCCTAGTATAGTATATGTATAAGATCGCTCGAGGGGCAAGAGAGATTAGATATGAATACGCAGCCACCTGAGCAATAGTGTTTGATTTATTATGTAGTTGATAGACGTATTATTGTATGTAATGCTATGTTCTCATGTACGCGAATTTCGGTAAAATTGTTAGCGAAAATGTTGAGATTGAATAAAATAATATTTTAATTTATATATTTTTATAAAGATTTATGTATAATATGAAAATTAGCCCAATCACAAAAGTATCGCTAAGTAATTTTGGAGAAATCCACAAACGTGATAACCCGGCTTAAACATCAACGCAATAATAAACGTCTGTTACTTACTACTTGAAAACATATACAATTTAAAATAGTATATGTATTAAGTATGGAGAACGGTAAGGGATGTTTACCGTTATTATATTATTATATTGTCTGAGAACGGTAAACCTTACCGTTCGACATGCTTATAACGTTTTTTGCGCGATCAAAACTAAATTTCAATTCATTTCACTACACGGAATTATCGAAAATACTTGACCATAATTAATTAATTGGAATAGGCTATTATAAAAACAAAACAGTTTCCATGACGTGTTTTCAAACATTATGCTTTACAATGGGGCTGTCCCGTTTTTTTTAATGTGTTAATAAATATTTTATTATGAAAGATTACTATAATCTGATGTAGGTAATAGCAAAAATTATAATTTTAGTGTTACTGGAATTGCACAAAAAAGAAAATAAAACCGATTATTTGTAAATCGCGCGTTTAGTGACGTGATAATGGTACTTCTTTTTATTGGCTTAAACTTGTAAGAATACATCAACGACAAACGTAGTAATGTACAAGCAGTAGCTATAGGGCATAACAAGTGTTTTCACAGTGACAATTATTATAAAAAAGACGTTTTGATGATAAGACGTGTATAGGTATATGAAATATATTTATGTTGTGGAATCAAATGTAATAGAACTTGTCTTTAATGTATAGTTTTTGCGTACTAAAATACGAAATGTAAAAACGTATAAGTAAAGCAAGAATTTGGAATAGCCGTTAATAGTTATATTGCATATAATCCTGCCAACACGTAAAAAGAAAAACGATGTGACTTTTACTAAATATTTGTTAACCATGAAAGATATTGAAATGATTTTGGTCACATTGCAAGCAAACAAGTACACGAAATGAAGAAAATTGGCAAACATGCTTTGCGGAGATGACAGTCCTCTTCGTGATAATATATTCTTGACTACAAATGGTTATTCTATACAAGGATTCATTGACAGCGGAAGTAATCTCAACTTATTAAAAGCCAGCAGTTAGGTGCAGATGGGAGCGCCAAAATTTGATAATACTTGTGTTTTGGTAAAAGGATTAGGAAATGCGCCAATAAAAACATTCACGTCTGAAGTAAAAGTCAGTGAACACATTCTTAAAGCCGACATCACAGAAAACCATCTAGCCTTAGCTAAACCAGGGCATGAGAAGAGAATTAGCGAAATTATAACTAATTATAAACCAAAACACCCTAAAGAAACGAAGATATGCACAAAAATTATACAAGTACACTCATTTTTAGCAGATGTAACTATTCTCTTTTTGGATTTAAGCTTTAGGTTTACATAGAATGGTTGAGTGGAAGAGCAGCTGTCAACTTTTAGTAACGCATCTGAACTCCGCTACTTTTTACTTCATTATTAATATTAATATAGAAATACTTTTGATTTTTTTGTAACATACATACGTTGGAAATAAAGACGCTTTTCCGGATTGATTTTAAAATTATTCTTGCAACGAGATACAAAACATTTCATGATTAATTGATATCAAATAAGATTCAAATAAAAACACACCACAAAATAATAACAACACAATAGTTTATCAAACAAATATGAAAATAAATACTATGACAGAATACAGATAGACAGGAGGTGGATTTCGTTTGACGTTTGCGTAGCTAACAAAAAAAGAAAGATTACATTTCTGATTAAGAAAACATTGATGAGTTATTTCTATCTCTTTCCATATCATACTTTTGGCAAGCTTATCTGTCAATTTACCATTATCACGTCATAAATGCGGTAAATGCAAAATTCAAACGTTGATATTTTTTCTTGACATATTTATTAATAATATAAAAAAAGAAAATACATAGACACTATAATTTAATATACACTTTAAGAAAAAAATATTAAAAAAAAATCCGGGACGGCCCCATTAGCGTCCTGTCACTTCAGTTTGTGTTTTCCGTGAAGTAATTGCAATCAGAGAAGAAATGCGATGACCTATTCCGACTCAGACATTGAAAATAATTTTGATAGCGACTTGGAACAAGCATGGGCTGCCGGGTGTTCCGCCGTAATACTCGAAAAATCGCGGGAACGTTACGAAAATACATACCGAGCTTCTAAGCAATAGTGTGAAACACAGAAAATAAACGGTATGAATGAAAAAATTATGTTGGCTTATGTTGTACAAAGAAGCGAGAAGTTAAAGGCACCTGGCAATTTATGGGCTGAATATTCCATGCTGAGATCAACAATTTTTCTTCATGATGCGATTCAAACATCGCAATTCACGACTCTTATTACATTTTTGAAAAGGAAAAACGTAGGATGCAAAGCCAAAAAAGCAAGCGTTTTCACTATGGAAGACATGAATCGGTTTTTAGTTGAAGCTTCAGATCAAACATTTCTTATTCATAAGGTAGGTAAATTAGAAATACCTGTTTACAAAATGTATGTTAATGCATGGTGCATATTCATATTAAGGCGGCAATGATATTAGGAGTATCACGAGCTTGGCAGAAGAGAAGAGTTATACAATATAACTATGAAGGATGTTGAAGATCGTAGTGAGTTGATTATTGTAAAAATTCCGCAAACAAAAACCAATATTGAACGGACCTTCACTCTTGTAAACCAAGATGAAAAAAATCATTATTTGGACATTTTTCGGAGGTATATTCAACTTCAATCAAGCAATGCGTCCGAACGTCTGTTTCTGGCTTTCCACAATGGTAAATGTAGAAACCAAGTAGTGGGGAAAGGAACAATTGGAAGGTGGCAGTCCAAAATTGCAAAATATTTAAAATTATCGAATCCAGCTAGCTACACTGGCCATTCATTTCGACGTACATACATCAGCAACATCGTTAGCCAACAAAAGGGTGGATATTCTAAGGATTGAAGCGGCATGGAGGATGGAAATCTTCTAGTGTAGCCGAGAGTTACGTTGAAGATTCACCTCAAAATAAAATACAATTTGAAGAAAAAAATATTGTATGATGTTAGAGACACATCCTTCAGTATTCCTGATGGTGCACAACAAGTGTCTTCTGATACTATTTCTTATGCAGCAGTTTCTACGAATACAAGAAACAGTGAAATTAATTCTTTGCCATTGTATATTCATAATTGTAGTATTCATAATTGCACCTTTAATTTTAATACCAATAAATAAATGAACTAAACAATTTCTGTCCGTATATCATCTTCATTCTCTAATTTTTAAAAGTCACAATTACTTACCGTTCAGCTGAACGGTAACTGAATTACTTACCGTTTTCCTAGGTACACACAAACAGTAAAAACCAGTTACTGTCATGGAAACATGCCTAGTAAATAATCAAAAAAGATTAATCGCGAAAAATAGTATATTAAGGGTAGGCGGCTGACTATCGTTGCGAGTGGACGATAGGCGCCGGGGTTCAATTCTCTGGAGGGACGGTGATATTTTTTCAGAGAGTTTAATCTCGGATCGACTTGCCATTCGCTGTTGGGAGCAAAATGATTAACAGCGCTGCATCATAAAAGGCGATATGATGCTGTCACTAAGCCAATTAAACACAACATACACACACAAAACTACACCGCGAGAGTTGCAATGATGATAGCCAGACAAGCGATACAGCTTACGGAGTCACTGCAACTAAGCACCCACCACATAAAAAAAAATTAAATTAAAAAAAAAGTATGGAGAACGGTAAGGGATGTTTACCGTTCGAAGACCAATTATTGTCTGCAATGCAAAATGCTCGTATTTGGGGTGATGAGCAACTTGAAGATATTCAAGTGCTATCATTACATCTAGACAAAACAACTGTTTGGTGCGATTTATGGGCCGGTGGAATAATCGGTCCAGAGGCCGGCCGGAATGTTACTGTGAATGGCGACCGTTATCGCGCCTTGATAAGAGACTATTTGCTGCTTGAACTTGACACCCATGGCCTACAAGATGGCGCCACTTGCCATACAGCTCGTGAAACTATGACGTTACTGCGAGAACGATTCGGTGAACATTTAATTTCACGCTTCGGACCAGTAAATTGGCCGCCTAGATCTTGTGACATCACACCATTAGACTTTTTCTGTGGGGCTACGTGAAGTCTAAAGTCTACATGGATAAACCGGCTACAATTGAGACATTTGAGGCCAATATTACTCGGGTCATTGGACAAATACCACTCGAAATGCTAGAACGCGTCATTGAAAATCGGAACATCAAAATAGACTATGTTAACCGCAGTCGCAGCATTTGAAAGAAATAATCTTTAAAAAATAATTGTAAGGAATGGTTCTTTTGTATAATAATCAAGATTCTTAAATAAACTGGCCTTTTTTATTTGTTTTTTTTTTGTTTTTGGAAAAAGTATCACCCATTACATCATAATTTCAAAAAAAACCATATTATATACAGAGAGAATTTGCCATCATTTTCCATTGGTTATGAAATTCTTAGTGTAGATACGACATACCGTGGCTTATTTGGGTTGCCTATCCTAGATCAAAATACACCAAATACTCCCTATAAAGTTGGGTATCTATGTATAAGTGATCTGTGGTTCATACGCATTTCTAGTGTAACCGGAAGAAGTAGAAATCTGACATTATTTTAATAATAATAGAAGCAATTGAGAGCACGTTGCACCAAATCATTACCTGCATAATTTTATATCATAATATTTATTATTCAGCCAAAACATCGTAGTTCTAGTTTTATATAGTTAAGCATTCATCAGTGTTACAGTTTTCTATTATATCCAATCAAGTTCTTACATTTCTCGTTCGGTGACAGCACAAACCATAGCAAGTAATTTGTATTTATTGTAAAATATAATTAGGTTATGTAGCAATTTTAATTTTGTATGTATTCTTAATTTATGGTTTTGGTAAAAGTTTCAAAATGCAGCAAAGAGAAGAGAAACAACTAGAATCTGCACTAGATTCTATAATTCAAAGGGTGAATGATTTGAAAACATCCATTGCAGCAATGATATACAAAGTAGAAAACGAATATGAAACATTGAATTGGCCTACTTTTCTAGACAATTTTGCATTATTATCTGGCCATGTAAGTTACCACATTCTGTTCATAACTATATACAGATACTTAAATAAACTCATTCTAGCTAACATCATTATCAAAAATATTAGGCCACGACAAATGTCCTGTCTTACGTAATTTAACTGTTCTTCCGCTCATGTTGTCGCCAGAAAGGGACGAACAATTAGCTCAATTAACAGAGCATCGGGTGACAACTTTTGCACATGATTTAGTTCCGGATTATTTAAGAACAAAATTGGAACCATTAGCTGAGAATAAAATGATGCAGTTAGAACATAAGGCGGCTACAGTTGCTTATGAAAATGCACAGGTATTTAAATAGTGTATGGTGTATTTTATGGACGCTAACCTATTACATCTTGTTAGAAACAAGTTGCTGCATATCAAAAAGTTGTAACTCATATCTGGGATATCGTTAGTAAAGCTAGGGAAGAATGGGATGTGGAATCTTCAGCAAGAGGTAATGCTCAACAACATTCCAGTGTTTCAGATACCCACTTATTGGTAACAGCAGTGGGTATGGGTAAAGGCCTTAAGGTGAGTTTAGATATGATGTTAATGTAGTTCTCTTTCTATAAAGTTGAGTATGGGCACTATTGCGCACCTTTAAGTTTTAAATTCAATTACATGTATAGTCGAAGGCTTTAAGGATAACTTTCATAGAAAAGAAAAATGTGTATCATTGTTTAGAACTGTGTGTAAATCGTTGACTAAAATTGAATCATACATACATAAATGGATACTGATTTGTTCTAGACTTTGCCACATGTTTACCCAATTGGTATTACTTTCCCAGTTTTCTTATCTTCTAATGGAGAGTACAGTATACATATAATAGTTTAATTAATCTGTACAGGGTGATTGATGAGAATGGCCTATTAAAAGTATTATACAAACGGAACGGCATTTTAAAACAAAATTTTGCAGTTGGATATGGTTGAATATGAACTATCACACGAAAATATTTTTGAATAAATATCGCTTCCGGTTAACCGGAAGTGGGCATCAACTTCGATTTTTTAAATAGCATGCTATAAAATAAATTACAAAATTCAGCTTCTTTGATAAATTTTACACATATTTTATGTATCATACCCTATACCTAAATACCATTCCTTCTGAGTTATTGACAATTAAAGACAAAAAGTGACAGATACCGATCTTACTTTATAGTGATATTACGTCACGTAGAAGTAAAAGAAACGAATAAAGTTTGGCATACGCACAGCTGATATGGTGTAGTTACACAACATTTTAAGTTCTTCTCTGTAACATTATACAGGGTGTTTAAAAACTTAGTTTCTTATAAATAAGTTCAATCTTCGGAAAGTAGATTTTTTTTTAAATGGAAAGGTATATATTTTAGTAGATATTCTGATTCTACAAAAGATTCTGTTTTAATCCGTATTAGGTGTTCTTATACCTAAAACGAAAGGTGAAAAAGTTATAACGATTTAATTAACCTCCGTACCTAAAATACTCAGATACAATGTTAATTTATTGAAGCAAGGATGCTTAGTTCATTTGTTTTACGTAGTTACTGGCCATTTATTTTGCGTCTGTTAAAAGTTGATGCGCACTTCGGTTAACCAGAAGTGATATTTATTCAAAAATATTTTCCCGTGATAGTTTCATATTCATCCATATCCAACTGCAAAATACTGTTTTAAAATTCCGTTCCGTTTGTATAATACTTTTAATAGGTCATTCTCACCAATTACCCTGTACATAATTAGCGAAAATCTTGAAACTGACTACACAGTGTGCCCTACGATGAGCTTAGATGGGAGGCATCTCAATCTGAAATTTTGAGCATCTTTAATTTTTCATGAAGCGTTTTAGCAAAAATATTATTAGAGTTTCTGATTGCCAATTATACCGGAAATTAGTACCAACTTCCTTATTTTAAATGATAAAATAAATTCGAATTCCCTGTTAATTTTTATTTCAACTTTATATAGCATTTGCTATACGTAAAATGTATCGCAAATATTCTTTTTTTTGTAAACAAAATTTGGCAGCTGCAATTTTCTTGAGAAATATGTTTTTAGTAAATGCTAAAAACTAGAGAAGAGAAGCCTAATTCCGCTTATATGTGAAAAATAACTGGTTTGGGTTTAATTGGGAGCTTCTAGGTTTGGGTCATAAATATGAAATATTATGTACTACATTCTTGAAGTAAAAGTTCCATTTCGTTTAAAAAATTGACGACAGAGGGCGTATAGTATAGTATCAAAATTTTAAATGGAATAGCGGGTCGAGTGACACCTCATTTTAAACGATTCAGTGATTATGACATCATGCCAAAATTTCTCGAAATATTTTCCGTTATGATTAATACACTTTTTGCATGCGTTCGAACCATTTGTTAAAGCATTTTTTCCAATCTTCTTCCGCCGACAAAAATCGTTGTCCACGCAATTTATTCTTGACATTCGGGAACAAGAAGTCATCGGGTGCCAAATCAGAACTGTTCGACGGATGACCAATCAATTCAATTTCTTGAATGTTCAAATAGTCGGTTGTTAGACGAGATGTGTGAGCACTCGCATTGTCTTGATGGGGAATGTTCTGACGGCGCTTGTTTGTTTTCCGTATTTCACTGAAGACTTCCGGTAAAGAAATGGTTGTATACCATTCGGAATTGACCGTTTTACGTTCCTCTAATGGTATAATTACCACATGAGCAGTTTTCCCGAAAAAACAAGCGACCATTTATTTCGAAGTGCTTCGAGCATGAACAACTTTTGTTGGATTTGGTTCATCTTGAAACACCCATACAGTCGACTGCTGTTTACGTTCCCACTCATACGCATACCTACATCCATGATTCGTCACCTGTTACAATCTTATATACGTCATTTGAAGCACCGTTATTGTACTTCTTGAGCATGTGTGCACCAATCGACACGAGCATCTTTTGAGATTTTGTCAAATTATGGGAGATCCAACGAGAACAAATTTTTTCGGGAACACTGAATTTACACATCACTGTAAATAACACAAATAACGCTCTTTTGACAAAAAGTCTAAGGTAGGTTATGTTTAATAATGTCAAACTTTCCTATGGAAATGTCAGAGGACAACTGACAACAATCAGTGTTGCCAAGGCTCAAAATATAAATAGTGACCCTGGTATTATTCCATTTGTTTGCTATTGCATTCTCGAATTTTTCTACAATCATCCATAGTCGACCATTTTGGCGTACAACTCACTCCACATATTTTCAATGTTTAGCTAACGTTGAAACCGTTTTCGTCTTGTGTATAAGGAAGTAACAGGGGAGAGAAGCATAGTCTTACTGAATGACAAAATTTCCTTCAATCCATCGCCTTCCAAAAACTATAATTGCGAAATTAACAATCTTTTTACTTTTTGTGTCAGTCATTTTATTGGAACAAAACATTATTTCATTTTTTTTTTCCTTTAATACCAATTGCCACGCACAATAAATTGTATTACGGTTCTTTTTACATTATTACTTAGAAACCCTAGATTGCCACCACGGAATTGTAAAGAACATATCTAAAACAGTAAATACTTTATACAGAATATGATAATTTATTCTACTAATATGTTTAAAAAGAAAGTATTGTGGATTTGAGTTTTGCATTTAATAGGGCCCGCGTGTAAGATTTACCGAGCAGTATAACTAAATAAAATTGTTATTGTTTACTGTGTACAAGCAGTTTTTGAAATATTTAATAGTTTTTAAAATATAGATCAAAACTAAAGCTGCGTGTTTTAAGTTGTATTGTAAATCGACTTAATTTGATTTCTTCCTTAAATGTTTGTACCATTTTCAATAACTCTATTTAAATGAAATTAAGGTTTGAGGGCCTGTGAATTTGAACGAACAGACATATAAAATTAATGGTAAGGATTTATTATATAAAACATACTGAAGCTCCTACTGTACTTCAGAAAAACGGCGGTTGTCCTTGTTGAGGTCGTACCATGCCTCTGGGCGCTATTTGCCAACTCTAAGTATAACCAAATACTATATGAATATCTGTACCCTAGAGGTAAATGATCGTAAATCCACGTACACACAATAGTAAGTTTACTATTACCAGCGAAGAGATACGACCTTTTACCATCAAGAACGCTGGAGATACGGCTACTTTTTATTAATCGATTTCAATAAAGAGAAATCAATAGTTACCATGTTTGCCACAACAAAGATTTACAGTTACGAATGTTAAAAACAATCAACTCAATTTCGTAAAAATGGACTTACGATCGTTTACCTCTAGGGTACAGATATATATACGTGTAAAGAATAGTTCTTTAAGTGAAGTATAGATGCCGCCTATAGCTGAATTTAGCCGATGCGTGAGACCAGACAAATATTGTCTATTACTAACCAACTACTGAATGCAATTATTCGTTTGGTCCGCTAGTTGTTCGCGTGCGTCTCTTGCTCTTCCCCTTTAAAACTTTCACGGCTCTATGCATACGGTAGCGCCGCTCTATACTTCTCTAATGGAACCACACTTTGACTATATTAATACTAGTATTATATTTGGTATAACTTAATAGTGAGCCGATTTTCGCAAAATATTGAAAAAAATCATAACGTTACAATTCTTAACTTCTTAATTCGACTTTCATTTACAGCCTGTTCCAAACGCCAACGGACAGCCAGGACAACCAGCCGGAAGTATGATGGTAGCGCCTCAAGGAAGACCGGGCAGTGCGAGCGGACAAGGTCAAATGCCTCAGCAACGCAAACTATGACCATGAATAAAGCTCCTTCTGCGATAAAAACGAACATAAAGAGTGCAACTCAAATTCATCCTTATGGCCGATAAAAGTATACGATTGAATATCTTAGATATATGATATAAAGTCTGTCTAAATATTGTGATATTGATGTAAGAAATAAATATTTGTATTTACCTCCGAATTTGAGTTTCTTCATTGGCATGTAACTAGAGAAAAATTCACAAAGTAAAATATGTAATATTTATTTATATATAATATATAACATACATATAACAAAAGTAACTAAAAAATTAATAAAAATAAGAATATAAAAAAGTTAACAACTCAAATACTCAGTAATATCATTATTAACATGTACAGTTTTTTCTATATATTTTTTTATGTATGTACTATACAATAATACGTAACAAATGATTTAACAAAACTTAAAATACTGCACGATAAATATAAAATATGAAGATTTTATAACTTTTTGTTGCGCTTTCTTCCGATCATTACAAAAAAAAAACTATTTTTGCAATGTTTATAGTACACAAGCGAACTAGTTTTTATGTTTTTAAATAATTACTTATTGGGACATAAAAAAAGAAAATCGAAAGACGTATTCCCTTTTCAATTACTATGTCTAAAAACAAATTTTTTCATATTTCGTGTTGTACGCAATACTTGATAAAAACTGGAACTACTACACAGTATTGCATATAAATATCGTACTAGTATATAGTTAAAACTCTGATCTTTTAAATTCTTATTGATCTACTACATCTGAATATAATAAAAAGAGCATATGTCTTTTCTCTTTTTCAATTTTCAGGAAGTACAATGTTCATATGAACATCACCGTTTACCGCGAAGAGTAAGGAATTTTCGAATATTCTCATAAAACTAGAATTTTAGATGGTTAAATACAAGTTAGTGACTGGCACTCGATATCAATAAACGTGGAGATCATGTTGATGCACTGTATTTTATATATAGTGAACGATTAATAAGTGATGCAACAAATTACTTAGTACACAACGTAACATTACGTTGTATTAATATAATACAACATAATGCACGCAAATAAATTGCGGAGAAACTATTGTTTACAGAGAAAACTGTAACCTTGTGTTTCTATATTAGTTGATACAACTTTTCAAAATAAAAAACCTAATTATTGAAAATTGACAACGATAAGTTTCCGTGTAGCACCTAGTTACATGAAATACTTAAGTTATATGGCCGTATTATAGCCGTTTCGCTCAGAATCTAATGTTTAGTGATACTTTTCTATGTAAATGAAATTTGATTCAATTTATTCTAATCAAAAACTGCAATAAACCAACTACATAGGCGCCAACTACTTAAAACGAATCCTACTATGAATTAAAAAACTGATTTAAGGTATCCGTGGATGATAAACTAAATAATAGTTCAACTTGTATTAAAATCAACGAATATTAATAAAATATACAAATTGGGTCTGAATAAGTATGCGGTTGCCACTGTAAATGAAATTTTTTTAGCTAAAAAAGCTCGACTTCCGTTAATCTCCACAGATGGCGCTATATGTCCCGTGTGCCAAAGCATCGGGTGACTCGTTAATTTTCTTTCTTCCGATTTTGATCTTTTAAGCATTCATCACATTTCATATTTTTATCGTGATAATCCAAGCCGCTAAAGTAAGACACCTAATAGGGTTTTGGAATTAATCCCGACTCATTTTCGGCCATTCTATGTATTAGTATGGTTGGAATTTTGCGAGAAGTCACAAAATTTGCGGATTTTATGTATTAAACGTTGGTCTCATGGAGCTTAACCACATGTGTGGTCTGCCCTTGAAGAAAGGTCGGTATTTTCTTGGTATATATTACCACAACTAATACTTTTCTTTGTTTTTTTTTTATTGGTAGGGTTTTATTTAAGAGTTTAATAAATGGTTTAAAACTCTTGATTCATTCCATGGTTATATTACCACAGAATTGTCAATACAATTATTTTATGCGAAAGAATTTCATATTTCTACACTGAATTAGCAAGCAAATCTGCGATGAAATATTTATAAGGGTTAATCTATCTTTGCCACCGTCCACGAATTCACCTTCGAGAACATCATTGAAATTTACAGGTTCTAAAACGAGTTTTTCGCCTCTTTTAAAATTGTATTCCGTCGCATATATATAATTAAGTACGGTTACTTCGCGTTTGTCACTGCTCAGCCTATTGGAGGGGGACACTTTAATAAAACCCTATAAATAAAAAAACACAAAGAAAAGTATTAGTTGTGGTAATATACCGGTCATTTAGAGGGACTAAGTCGAACTAGAAAAGAGATAGATCTAGAGTGGGCGGTTATAAAACATATACGAAACAGCACGCTTGCCAATGCGTTAATTCCGTATATGTTTTACAACCGCCCCACTCTACAACTATCTCTTTTCTAGATCGACTTATTCCCGCTAAATGATATGTATACTGAGAAAATACCGACCTTTCTTCAAGGGTAAGCCACACACGTAGTTAACCTCCACGTGACTAACGTTTAATACATAAAATCCGCAAATTTGCGCAATCGATGATTTCTCACAAAATTCCAACTACACAAGACAGATAGCGACATCTGTGGAGACTAACGGCAGTCAGGCGGAACGTTCAGCCCGTAACAAAGTTTTCTATAATTGTTCCCTTTACTTAGCGAGATATATACAAGATAATAACAGCTCAGTCAAGTATGTAACTCTAATGGAAAGTAGATTGTGCTCAATTGTAGAACAAATATAATTCTTAAATTATTAAACTAATGTAATATACATCTAATGTAACATATAAACTTAATTTTAACCATAGTATCAGAAGTAAATGTATCGTTACTAGCATCTGATCTCTGACGTGACCATACAGACAGTACCTACATATCTCCAGTATACACGTAATAATATGTCAACAACAATTTTATCTAACAGGTATCCACCTCCGGGAACTTAGCAGTGATCAGTAAATCATCACTATGGTGTTATAAGTAAAAGATATACTCGAAAATCCTTCACTCTCTGTAATTATTCAACTTAATCAAGAACAAATGATAAACGTAACAGTGAAAAAATGAAATGCGTAGTGATTCCGATAAAATATAAAAAAACACACTAACATGTTATAAGTTGTATGCATTATTTATGTTATTTTAAAATTTTCTCAACAAAAACAACAAATAATATAGTTTTGTCCACAATATATTGCTAATCTAAATATCAACTATACAACTAATCATACCTTAAATTTATAGGATGGCAAGAATTCAACTACATAATAATTGATCCCTATAGAATGTTAAATTTTGAATTTTCCTATTACTTTTTTTTTCTTCATAGTTTGTTCTTAAACCTTAATGTATATTTTCTTTTTTTATTGTTTAAAATATCCATTGCCGGATATGTGACCAACAAATCGAAAATATACTAATAAATATAACACATAGGACAATATTTACATTTTCCGTTTTAATTTGTGTTGAAGTTACTCAGAATATTTTGCTGAACATATTTAGATTATGAACAAAATTTTTATATAAATTCATTACAGCATTCAGTACGTACGGTTACTTAAGGTTTTATCAAATGTACTGA